>JAJEJH010000154.1:434102-696602 GCA_026122585.1 Anacardium occidentale
TGAAGCATCTTTGACCAAAGAGGAAGATGGCATTTTAGCAAGGGAACAAGACACATAAGAGTGAAACGCGTGTAGACTAAGGCTTGTTTATTTTTAAGACCTTTGCCTTATTTTATTTAGATTTATACAGCTCATTCGGAAATTATTGAGAAAAGATTCAGCAACGAGTTTTGTAAGATCGACGATAATGAAGCTGACGTTGACTTGTTAAATTTAGGCCTGCTTCGAATGTGTTTTTTTTTTTTTCAATATTAGTTTTTTATATTAAAAATAAGAAAAAAATACAAAAAATGAAAATACGTTCGATGTGTAATTGAAAACAGTATTCATAAAACGTGAAAAATACGTCCAAATATAATTGTTTGAAAACATAAAAGAAAAAGTAAAAATTCTATTACCTACACAACCGAAAAATCTACTTCAAAATCCTACTTATTTTATTCCTGTCGAAGACTTTATTTCGATTTCTTTTAATTCCTATTTATAATTTTGTGTTAAAAACTTTGATTCAAAATGAAAAATTTTATTTTGAAAAGAAAAAACATAATATAATGAAGAAAAGATAATAAATTTATGTGTTATTCAAAATTTAATTTTTAACATAAAATAAAGGGCCAAATAAACTTTTGCCTCTCGACCTTGCAATAAATATGAGAAAGAAAACTTCAAAATCATTAACAGACAGATTATAAATTTCACAGTTTCTTTTCATTTATCATACATGGTATGAAAATAAATAATTATAAACGAATTTATTAGTTGAGTAGTGTGAAGAATATTACCTGATCCATGGGATGACTTACATGATGAAGCGTGGTTTAAAATGTTGTACAATTGTTTGAAGAGTGTTTTTTTTATATGGCTAATGGTGTTTGTTTTTGTTTTCATTAAAAAGGGGAAGCATGACAGAGACTAATGTGAAGGCTGTTAAAGTTTAGTGATATGGTGCGTATAAAGATTGAAGACTTTCAAAGCTACCCTTCTCGAAATGAACTACTTTACTCTTTTGTTTTGTTGCTTTTTTCTTTCTTTATTTTGAGAATAAATCTTGCTAGTGTTTGCTCTCTTGTAATCAATTTGAGGTGAGATCTTGATTTAGTTGTAACTTTGTTTTGATTGTATGGTAGTGATGAACTTGTGATAGCTGGATTACTGGCTTTCTAGATTGTTCTTATGTTTTCTTGTTTGTATAAAAACCCTAACTTTTATTGAATAAAGTAATTGAAGTATATTCAGAAGTTTTTCATGTGGTTCTTATTCTCTTAAGTTACTCATAGCTTGTTATGGTGTTAGAGCCTTTTGACTAGCATTAATCACCAACGTTTTTTTGTTGTTTCTTGTTCTCCAAATATGTTAGGTCATAATGTGACTGTGGATGGATCGATTTTAGCAAGTGTGCCTCAGTTCAAAAATCTCTCTAACTCCAGTTTGTAGATAGTTAATCCAAGGTTAATTGAAGATAATTAATGATCCCAAAAGGTGCAAGTGTTGTTCACAGTCAAAGCATATAAGCTAGAAGATCACTTGACAGTTTGCTATCATGTCCTACACTATTTTTGTATGTCTAGAATGATATTGAGTTGAACATGGTGAAATCTATTAATCTTGAATATGCTGGCTAGAAACACTTAGATAATTTATTAATCTTAAAGTGTCTGTTTACATGTGTCTAAATGTAACACTACAACTGAAGTGTGAAAAACATTAGAGAAATAATTTGACACTAGGTGGAGAGTAAGGTTGATGCACTTAAAAAATTCATTACAAACATTAAAGGAGGGATTGATGTCAATAGGTGAATATGTTAGAAAGATGAAAGAGATAGTAGATTCCTTAATTACAAGTGGATAGAGTGTGAGTAAAGATAAGTTGATTGATTACATAGTGGATGGAGTAGGATCTAATTTTGATCCAGTTGTTGTTTATATTACATAAATCTAGATTCACAAACTGAGTCTATGAGTTTAGCTGAAGTTAAGTTTATTTTATTTTATTTTATTTACAAAAATATGAGCAAAGAATGAATAAAAATGTTATGATGTCATTTAATGTGCATGAAGGCATGACTTATATAGTGTCACAAATCGAGAGGTACTCTACTAGTAATGTGAGAGGTAAGGCACCCAATGTGCAAAGGGGTTTCTCAAGTCAAGGTACTAATAGACAATGGCCTAATGTATCAATAGGCATGGGAAAAAATTTTAATTGAACTAAAGTTGTCTGTCAGCTCTGTAATAAGAGAGGTTATATTGCCTTGTAATGCAATCATCGATTCAATATAACATTTCTTGAGAGAAATCAATCCAATGTAAAGTATAGTCTTGTTACTAGAGATAGTGATATTAAGGTTAGTCGTATGATTGATGGATTAAGAGATCAATATCAAGAGTTAAAGGATGGAAATTTTGAGAGTTCTGTGGCCAACATGAAAATTACAACACATAGTGTTGATGTTGTTAAACTACCTATACATGCTGGGGTAGTTGCTAATCTATCATAACCATACCATAAATAGTTATTAATCCATAATGGTATATGGACTTAAGAGCTACTAATCATGTGGTAGCTAATCTAAATAAACTCAACATCAGTAGTGAGTATAATGGCAACTAGTATCTTTAAGTTGGCAGTGGTAAGTGCTTGTTAATTTTACATATTTGTGTTGAATGATGTGCTAAGTGTACCAAAGATTAGAAAGAATTTATCGAGTGTAGCCACATTAACTAAAGCAAACAATATGGTAATAGAGTTTTATTCACATTTTTGCTTGATAAAAGATAGACAAACAAATTTCTTATTACTTTAGTGAGTTAGGAAGTCTTGTGTCACATAACACTGGTTTTAGATATCCAACAGTAAGGAGTATCAATAAAAGAATACAAAACATAATAATATAGTCTATGATTAATGATGTTTTAGCTTGGCATAAAAAACTAGGATATCCTTGTGCAAAGACTCTTAAATTCATCTCCTAAACTACTTAAGTCCCTTCCTTAGATGTGTCAAAACTTCCCTTTAGTACTAATATCAATATGGCAAGCATCATCAATAAAGTTTTCCAAATTCATTCTAAAAAAGTTTAGCTCCACTTGAGTTGCTATATAGTGATGTTTGAGGGCTATTTCTAGTATTATCATAGGAGGGATTTAGATATTATCTTCATATTATAGATAATTATTCTAGATTCACATGGATTTTTTGTTTGAAGTCTAAAGCTCAAGTGAAAACAATTTTTGAATAGTGTTACAAGTTAGTTGAGATACAATTTGAGATAAAAGTTAAAGTTGTTCAAACAAATTAAGGTGAAGAGTTTAAAGGGATACAGAAAAGGATAATGTTTAGGCTCCCTTATCCATATACTCACCAACAAAATGAAAGAGTAGTGAGATAAAATATGCATATTATAAAGTTTTAGTTTTGTTAGCTTAGGCACATATGCCTTTATCTTATTGGTAAGCAGCCTTCTAAACCTTAAATTTTCTCATAAATAGACAACCTTCTTTTATTATGAATTAGTTGTCACCTTTTCAAGTATTGTTTAACCAATCTCCAAATTACAAAATGTTAAAAGTCTTTGGTTGTGCTTGTTATCCTTTCCTAAGACCTTATAACACAAGTTCAATTTTAATACACAAAAATGTGTTTTCACGGGTTATAGTTTGAGCCATAAAGGATATAAATGCCTCAGTTCAAAAGGAAAAGTTTATATTTCTACCAGTATAGTTATTTATGAAATTTGTTTTCCTTTTGGAGAAAATCCAAAGTTTGCTTGAAGTTTGCTAATTTTTTTTTCATTAAATAGTCAAATATTATTCATTCAACAACTTCTTACAAATTATATTAGCAAGTCTTCAAGAGTTACCCATCTTAAAAATATCCAGTCCTAAAAACCAACTAACCCTAAAATACCAACTACATTACCTAGTCCTCAGAAGTTACTCATTCAAAAAATATCTAATCCTAAAAAACCAACTAACCTTGAAAGTCCAACCATATTATCCAATTCTCAAAATGCACCTAATCAAGTTCTTCCTAGGCTTGAAAATAATATAACTTCTAATTTAGACATAATGTTAGGTTTGCTAGTGTTTTCTGCTTTACCTAAACCTACGAATGGTAACAAGAATGATGCTATAATTGATATTAAGGTTATTATACCTATAGAGTTTCATGATGAAGCTAAGGTAGACGAGCACAAAAGTAGAGTAAATAAGTCATTACACCTTATGATTGCTAGACTAAAAATAAATAGTCTTACTACAAATAAAAAGTATGTTGGAGTGAGTATTGCTAGGGAACTTGGTACTATAACTAAAACTATTAATGATTTTGGTTGGTTCAAAGCTGTGACAGTCAAATATAAAGCTCTTATGGAAAACAATGCCTAGGTGTTAGTGCCTTTTGACAAGGTAAGTATGTAAAAGATCATAAATGAGTGTTTAAGAGGAAATTAAATCTTGGTGGCCTTTACCAAAACTTAAATCTATATTAATTGGTGAAGGATTTTAGCAGACTTTAATTGTAGATTCTTATTTTGAAACTTTTAGTCCTATAGCGAAACATATTACAATAAGGATTATACTTATCGTAGTTGTCGCTTTTGTTGGCAAATTAGACAAGTGAACGTCAATAAAGCTTTCTTGAATGGTAATTTAGAAGATTAGGTTTATATGACCCAACCTTAAGGATTTATCAATGAAGAAAAACTTGTGAGCTAATTAAGGCTCTTTATGGATTAAAACATACTCTAAAAGCCTGGTATAATAGGTTAAAAAAGGCATTATTGAAAAGGGAGTTTGTAAACTTAATGGTAGATTCTAGTGTATTTATGTTTATGAAGGATGCCACATAAATTTTTATGCTTGTATACACAGATGATATGTTGATTACTAGGTCAAACAATGGGTATACAAAAAAGCTAGTAGTGGTTTTGAATGAAGAGTTTGCACTCAAAGATTTATGACAGTTGAGTTATTTTTTAAGATTAGAAGGAAAAAAGACAACTGTAAGGTTGCATATATGTCAAACTAAGTATACAACTAATTTATTAGTTAGAAAAAATATGCAGAATGTTCTTGGGAATAAGTTGTTTATAAGGGATAGTGAAAGATTTGATAATCTAACATTATATAAGACTGTTATTAGAGCTTTGCAATACTTGACATTAAGAAACCCAAATGTGTCTTTTGTTATTAATATACCTTGCTAGCTCCTTAAAGATCCTACAAAATTACAATGATAAGTAGTGAAATAAGTCATTGGATATGTTAAGGATACACTATTTTTTGGCTTGTGGTTTACTCCAACTGTTGTATTGAATCTGAAAACTTATTCAGATGTCGATTAGGCTAGAAATATAGGGAACAAAAAGTTAACAAGAGGGTATTGTGTGTATCTAGGAGGAAATCTAATCTAATAAAGTTCTAAAAGCAGAAAATTGTGGCATTGTTATCCATTGAATCAGAATATCAAACCTTAAGCCATGCTACAATAGAGATAACATTGTTGAAAAGTTTGTTTGTAAAGTTAAAGTTTTGAATTTTTAGGACACCAGTAATTTGGTGTGAAAAAATGAGTGTTAGGTCATCGGCATATGTTAAGTCCCAAATACTAAATGAAAAATAACCTAGAGTGAGGGGGGTGTTGAATAGGTTATTTAAAAATTTTCTCAAGTTTAAAAACTTTTCTTATTCTATCAACTCAACCATACAAATATACATATAATCACAATTCAATATAGTTAAGCAAATATTAACACAAATTAAAGAGCGTAAGGGAAAAGAAATGCTCAGCCGATTTAGAGTGGTTCAAAGCTTCTCCACGCCTCCTATGTCCACTACTTCAAGCAACCTCGCTTGAAGATTTTCTTTCCACTAACTTCAACCCCGAAGTTACAATAGTTTTGATCCAAAGGATTTCGCCCTTCATACACTAGTTTTGATACAAGGGATTGTGCTCTTAACTTAGTTTTAACAAGGATTACGCCCCACACTAATTTTAAGGGATTGCACCCAAAGGTTTGTGGAAATATTACAGGAATTTGTCTCACAAGACTGATTTACAATAAGCTCTCAAGGTTTCTCTCTAATGAATTTACAAATATGATTTTGTGAGAGAAATTTGGAGAAGAATTAAAGAATGAAAGAGTAATAGTCTTTGGCCTGATTCTCTAACCCTGACATCCTCAAATCAGCTCTAATTTATAGTTGGTGGGAGAATATAGCCTTTACTACTGATTTAGGGGCTATTGGAGACTTTTTGGAAACCTGCATGGGCGTGTTATTTTCTTGCACGATTGTGTTACACTTTCCAACGGTTATATTTTTGCTAACACGAGTGTGTGTGCCTTCATCACACGGGTGTGTGTCATTTTTTCTGTAACACTTTTTGGATTCCAGCAGCTAGTACGAGATACACACACAATAAACATACGGGAAGCGCACGATTGAATTTTAGCCTTGTACATGGACGTGTGTTTGTGCTACACGGCTGTGTCTTATGTTTGTCTTTGCGTGACACAGCTGCACATCATGGGCATGTGTGTCATTTTATTTTGGCACACGACTGTGTCTCCTTCCTGCACATGATCGTGTGTGCCATTTTGCTTTGACACACGACTGTGTCTCCTTCTGCACACGGTCATGTGCGTTCACTTGCGCATAACATAGACATGTGTATTAAGCACATAGTCGTGTGTCATGCATATTTTGCAAAAACAAAAACTTTTGGTCCTCTTT
This sequence comes from Anacardium occidentale, assembly GCA_026122585.1. Classification (NCBI taxonomy): domain Eukaryota; kingdom Viridiplantae; phylum Streptophyta; class Magnoliopsida; order Sapindales; family Anacardiaceae; genus Anacardium; species Anacardium occidentale. The sequence continues at coordinate 440,840 of JAJEJH010000154.1, forward strand.
GTCATGTTCAACATCTGCATGAACCAGTTAGATATTTTAACATACGTTTTGCATTAATTCAAAATCCACTAGGGTCCAACAGCATATAATGTAATCTTTTATAAGACTAAACACATAAAGTTAGAATATATTGTATAGTTTTTGTATAGATATATGTTTCACGTACATGTTTTGTGATTTGAATGATCAGTGAGATAACATGGTTTTAGAAAATTCATTTCTACACATGGATAGCGTGGTTTCATTAGAAAATATCAAAGAAAAATAAAATATTTTCTCTCAGTTTAAGTAGTTAAAAAAAAAATTAACACCAAATTTAAGATTTTTATTTTATTTTTAATTTTTAATTTTCAAAAGTATCAATTTTATTTTCTAAAATTTTTTATTATTACAAATGAACAGATTTTTTTTGTCATTTTTTAATTAAACAAATTTTGTGGCCTGTCAGGGTCAAAATTTAATCCTAATGTTATAAGACAATTGTTGTTTGTCTGTATTTTATGGGGATAACTAGCATTAATATTATAATATTGCTGGCGTCACCTGACGAGAACATTTGAATTTAAATAAGGGTGGGTGGACAGTTTTTTCGAACGTCTAGAAGAATAAACGTTTTTCATCAAACTTTGGTGCCAACGCGTGGTTCAACCATTTTGGTAATAGAAATTCCGCAGTGTTGTGAACTTTCAAAAGTTAAAAAGAAAACCCTCTCACTTTTTGTAAAGAAAAAGCCGACCAAACTTTTCTCTATCTGTGCACAAATTAAATTAGAATGAGAAAAATACGAATCGAGAGTCGTTTCTTTTTGAATATTGCTATCCGCCAAGGCAGAATTTCGAATTATTAATTAACCATTGTTGACAAATTAATTGATACAGTTACCTTATATATAAAATATTTATGTTTAAAATTATTTTATGTATCCATCGTAATTGATTGTCTGAATGTTTGTGCCTATCGTAGTTTTTTTGTCAAATTTCAGTGGAAGTGCTCCGCTAAGTTACATAGTTGAAGAAGCACCCATTAAACAACGTAACAAGATACCAAAATGAAGGGTCAAGTCTCGGCCGAAACGGTGGTGGGCGTGCCGGCTAGTGCGCTGTGGGAGGTCTACAAGGGGCTGGAGCTGGGAAGACTTGTGGATAAATTACTACCAGATGTTCTTGGAAAGGTCGAAGTTATTGAAGGCGATGGCGGAGTTGGCACCATTTTTAAGCTTACATTTCCCTCAGGTATTAAATCTTTCACTCAAATACTTGCTTTTCTAAGCTATCAGCTCAGGTATCTATAATTCGATTAATATCAAGTTATAAGTAATATTTACTGGAAGTTTGATTGTGATCTGAAAACAGTTTTTATGAATTAGGATAACTGAAGGTTGGGTAATATATTACTATAAGAGTCCTTATGCATTATTACCAAGGTTTAAAGAGTTAATTGGGTAATATATTACCATAGGAGTCGTTATGTACTATATTACCAAGGCTTAAAGAGTTAAGTGCATCTACCCCGGGGCTTATGTCTACAAGTCTTCCAGTTTAAGCAACGCAAGGGTGCAGCCAGAAATTTTTTTCTGTGGGGGGAAATCAATGTTCAATGAATAAAGAGGCTTGAGAATCGTTATATGGGGGAAAAAGTGAAGAATCTGCATTAATAGGACGAAATTATACCCTTTTATTGTAATTTCTTTAAAAAAAAAAAAAAAAAACAGAGAGACAGCTAGGGTATAAATTTTGGGCTTTAAAATTGAGAAAGTAGGAAAATAAGAGATTTTCTGGTAATTTAAATAGAAAAATCTTCTCGATTAACCGATTATATAAATGGCTGTTAAATTCAAGAGAGGTAAACGTTATATTATTCAAAACAAAGCACCTAGATAAAAGTTTATCAAAACCTTAAGGTCGACAAACGTTTTATGTTGAGGTTTAAGCTAATTCTTTTTTTTTTTTCTGGGTGATTTATAAAGGAGCTCCTGGATCTGGTTACATGAAGGAAATAATCAGAAAGATTGATGAAGAGAATCGGGTGAAGGAAACAGAAATGTTTGAAGGAGGGTTTATAGAACTTGGGTTAGAATCCCACATAATTCGGTTGGAAATTATTGAGAAAGATGGTCAATCAAGTATTATTAGATCTTTAATTGAGTACGAAGTTGATGATAAATTATGCCATCTTGCTTCAGAAGTTACCACCAAGCCTCTGGAAATAATGGCAGAAGTCATTGGAAAATACCTCGGAGACCAGAAAGCCTCTGCCTAGAGTCTTTTGACATCAGCTCTATAATATAATAATTTGTAATGAAGAACATGTTCATTTATGTTCTGATGGCTACATTCGGAACTCTTTTGGTTAAAACTTGTAATGTTAAAATAATTGCATAATGTTTGTGGGTTTTGAGAGTCAACTTGAAAAATGCAGATTAGGATTTTCATTACTATCAAGTTCTATTTTTAGTGATAGTAATAACATCAGAAATTGGTCTAAACACAAATTTGGAATACATCTGAAATTCCTATTCAGCTTCTCTTTTTCTAACCTTATGTACGCAAATTCGTGATACCTAATAAACATGCTTAGGATTCTTAATCATTTGTTAAAAAAGAAAAATATCTAATAAAATAAACATATAGATAAAAAATAACAATAATAAATTAAAATAAATTAGCATGTGTGTTCTACCTTTTGACATTCTATATGAGCACTCAATAGTTTTGAAAAGGAATATCAAAACTTAAGGTATCGAACTATCTTTTTTTTATTCAATATACTAAACTTTTAAATTTTCTTATGGAAGATGCTAAACTTTCATATTATCTATAAAACATTTACTATTTTTTATTGCATGTACCAAACTATTCAATTTGTTTCCAAAACAAAATAAAACAAACAATTCTAGCTGTATTTGTTTGGTATATTTAATAGAAAATTACAATTTGGTCAATTTTTATAAAAAAAATTTTAAAGTTTAATTCCTTTAATAATAAAACTAAGAGTTTAGTCCCCCTTAATCAGATAATCTAAAGTGGTCATTTTAATTAGTTAATCTAAGAGTTTGATCCTTTTGATAGAAAAAAAAATTTTGATTTCTTTAATAAAATAAAAATGATAGTTCAATAGTTTCAAATGTTATTATCTTGTTTAGAAAATGTTAACATAACATTGTCAATCAAGCTACGGAGAAGTGCTCCTGGGTTGCCGACATATGTTACATACAAGTCAGAATATTTGTTTGCAATTGATTTTGGATTATTTGATTTGACTAGTCCAGTTATGGAGATTGATCCATGTACGGTATAGTTGATTTCGAATCATTTAGTGCAAGATCTTCCTCCAAATCTACATCTCACCTAACACCGAAGGTAGTACTAACTCACCAAATGTCCAATTAGATGCCTTTAAGAAGTTCAAAGGATCAATATACCAATCGACCTTCCTTTTAGAAGAAATTCAAACTAGATAAGACTTTAAAATTGTCCTATTAATAGTTGCTAGTGATTTATTAAAATAATAACAACTTGTTAAATATTTACATCTAAAGTAGCTAAGTAACTTAGATATGATTTATTGAAATTGCTATTATCGGGCTTTCTCATGTATCACAAAATCAAAATATAGCAAAATTGCAACAAAATATTCAAATAAAAACATGAGAAACCTAATTCAATAGCAAGGGTTAATTATACAAATAAAATACGAAGGTTAGTAACCTTCATACCTACATTTGGTAACTCCTCTCTGAATATGCCTCAAACCCATCGTAGATGATAAATGCTTTCTTCATAACCTTTACGAGGTCTTATTTAACCGTACAGAAGCTCTACAAAAATAAGGGGACACACATGTGTCAACTTGTGATTGTAGTGTAAGTATGTCTATAGAGAGAGACGACTAGAGAGAGACATGAAATTGTTATGAAATCTGAAAAGATGGCTAGGTTTATGAAATAACATGAATTTATAGCTTAACTCTAATACTTTTTCTATATACTCCACCACAAGTGTTATAGTTATTTGCATAGTTGATCTAATTCCTTTAATTGTATCAAATAGGTTTGATAATAATAATTGGGTCTTAATTATGTTTTAAATATTATCTCTAAATATATTATACATAATTAATACATCTAAATTCACAAACCCAGGAGATGATTCATTCTTTGTGCTTCACACTAACAATTTAAGTTGTAATAAACAACTCTTTATATATGTGACCCATAAGTTTTTTAATATACTGGTAGTGAATAAAAATTGGGATTAATTTATAATTAATCATCCTTTTCATTCACATATCATAAGTTGTCTCTAACAATACATCATGAGTCATCCATTATACGAATGATTAGTATTAACTAATGTAACCTTTTAAAGGTATAATTATCTAATCATACTAATATCTTATGAAGGTTGAGGCACAAAAATAGTGTCTACCTTAGTTATCTTGACTTCTTGAATTGACTTCTAAGATATAACATTGAGTTTAATTAAATTTAGCTTTGACCTTAATCCATATTGTGGTGTCTACAAATTTCGTTAGTTCAGCCAAACAATACCACAACTTTTTTTTTCGAATCTAGTAGTAATCAATCATTTGTTGATGCACTATAGCCTCACTACACTCCTTGACATAGTCAACAACTACCATACTAATAAACCCTTAAAAAAGGCTATGTTAGGCCAACATCCAGGTCAACTGATGTATGAAACATTTTACTAAGCATGAGTCTAAGGATTATATGTATCACAATCCATTAAAGGATTTATTTCAAAGACATTAGGATTCTTATCTATATGAAATCCTTTTGAGGGTCTTTCTAGTGGACTTGTAGTCAACATGCACTAATGTGTTGTACCAAGTTGGCAGTAGCAACCTTAACATATGAAAAATGTCGTTACTTTTAGTAGGGTCATTTAATATTATGATAGTTTTATCGTATTATTTATGCCTTTTTTGTTAGAATAATATTAAGGCAAATTTTTTTAGATTAGCCACGTAATGTGATCATAGGGTTCTCACAATCAAGTAGTACATTAATCCCCTTATCATAGTTCTACCAATTTAAGGGCATTCATTAAGTGTACATGCAACTATATAATAGATAAATAACTGTCTTTTTATTAATAATAAAATAATTACATCTTAACATGATAATAGTATAAGCAATGTTATTAGTTTGGCTTTAAAGAACTACTTTAACAACTATTTGCATCCTTCTAAGTTAGGATGTTTCTAGTCATCTAATTAACCATAATAGCATGATTTTGCATCTTTTTTAACTCCATAAAACTTTCAAGGTTATCCAATGTCTTCTATATCCAAAATTACAAAGAAAAAAATCCATGTTAATGATTTGACAAAATAAGAAATTTAAAATTTATTATGTTGATTAGATATCCATAAATTTTATTATATGCTAATATGAAGCTTACTAGATTGTATAGTTTGGTCACATGAAAGCATATCAAGCTTGATTTTGCATGAGTTTTATATAAAAAGAGATTTATGGCATGTTTTAAGCTATGGTTGCATAACTTTCCTTTTCAATCACCTAAGAAAACATGTTTCACATGAGTTTTTTTATAAGATATGTTTTTCATGATAGTAGATACAAGAGGGCATCTAAACTCATATTGACTAGAGCTTGTAGTAGAACATTATAGAATGTTTTGCTCTAGTAGAGCATTAGTATATATGTATTATGCTAATGGGAAAAGGTGTCTAATCCTTGTGTCTTACCTTGTCTAATCAACACAATTACAACTAGTTTTACAATTTATAGATAATAGTATCAGTTTCAGTTTTATAGATATACATGGTTTTCAGTTGCATGATCATTATATGCAAAAGTTACCATATAAAGTTATGTATAGTCTAATAAGATTAAGTTTTATACTTAAGCATGAGATAAAAAGGTTTTTTAGTCACTGTAACTATAGTTGATGATGTAGTAAGGAAATAAGATATGAACTATGAGATATGGTGATGTTAAGTAAATAGTAAAGGATAAATAGTTAATATTTGATATATTGAGTGTTTCCACTTATTCCCTTTGCCTTTATCTTACAAACGCATAAGGTCAATCATGTTAGGAGATGGATTTGTTATGTTGTCACTAGGTTGTCCAATATGATAGATTATTCTTAAAAGGTAAGGACTTTTATGCTTTTATGTCATAGTTTGTCAATATATAGTTTATGTACACTTTTTGTTTTTGATAATGTAGTTTTTCAAATAGTGATTTTATGTAATTGGTTTTATTTAATTGATGTTTTGTTTTTCATGGATTGCCTTTGTTAAGATTTTGGGGTATGGTTGGTTTGCAACTTAAGTTATTTTTGGGTAATGTAATATCCTTCCTTTGGAGATTAAGTACCCTAGTAGTAGTACTTTCAAGGGTTAAGGGTATTACAATACAAGCTTACATACAAGGATGCATGACCATAAACCAGGCTAAAATCTAAATTGACTTTCATTTTTATCCATTCAGGTTTGATAAGTCTATTGCAACTTAATTCACATATATACCTTTCACTAGAATCAAGAAAAAAATTTTCCTTTAGAGCTCGATCAAATCTTATTATGTGAAACCCACAAGCTCTCTATTAAGAAGATAACACCTAGATCTAGATTGAATCCAAACACATACTATGAGTAATCTCTAGCAAGACATCATAACCACTAATCTAATAGAATGCTAGTGAATAACTTTGAGCTTTAGCAACATAACAATTAACATATAATTCAAGCTCCTTTATCATATTGTATCTCTTGAGGTTGATGCTAAACAACTTGGATCAGGCTTCAATTTGATTCCATTATGGCCATTTATTTATATTGGATATGCATATTTACTAATGAGCTAAGTAGAGATATTGATCCTTTACTTTGGAAAGATGAATCCTTTGTTAGTCTACTATAGTTTTTGTACATATCTCAACATAGTCAATCCTTGTTATAATGACATGTTGGATGGTGTCAAACTATACTATCCTTAAGCAAGATAGTCTAACGACCTTAAGTCTAAGGACTACATGTACTTGTTATGTTAAAAGAACATTTCCATAAAGACAAGAGACATTTTATATGAAATTATCTTATGAGGTCAGTCTAATTTACATGCCTAGAAAATATATGCATTTATGTGTCGCATCAAACTGGAAGCAATAACTTTGACATATGTAAACTGTGGCCTTCTTTTAATGACATCGTTTAGCACTATGGTAACCTTACCTCCATTACTAGTGCCTTAGGTTTGAGTAATGTCGGGCCTAAAAATTATTTTCTAGAGCATCTACCAATGAGTCATAAAGAAAGTACGATTACTTAATCTAATTCCTTCTTCTCGATTATATCATTTTAAGTGTATATTGATTTTCCAAACATAATTATAAACATATATTAAAATGCATAATGAATAGAGAAATCTTTTATTAATTTAAAATAATTAAAAAATATAAAATATTGATTGGCTAAAAGGAATTTATCCTAAAAACCTTATTTTTGCATTATAACAAATTATACATATCTTTAAGATCATATGCAACTAGGTGCCTATCATGCTTTTACTATGACAAAGGTTTCATCAATGGGTTAATTAGGTCTCATTTGTGTCAACTTTTACTATTTGCACATCTCTATATTGAATAATCTTTTGAACTATATGGAATTATCAAAGAACATATCTAGACTTCTCGTGAGACCAAAATTCCTTTGCTTGAGCTATGGCCCTATTGTTGTTCAAATGGAGTTCAATTAGATCAATAATACTTATTACCATTCCAAGTTCAAAAGTGAACTTCTTTATTCAAGTCATTTCTTTTGTTATTTCAACAAAAGTTGTGTACTCAAATTTTACTGTATAATTAACAACAGTGTTTTGCTAGGAGCTTTCAAAATTGACTGTACCTTCATTCAAAATGAACACAATTTTTAAGCTTGCATTACTTTATCCTTTCATAGTGAGCTTTGGTTCTCCTCCATAATACAAGAACATAAATTTAGTCTTTTGTAAGTACTTTAAGATGTTTTTGACAATTTTTTAGTGTTTTTCACCTAGATCGAATTGATATCTACTCTAACCACTCAAAGTGTATGAGACATCAATCCTCATGCATAACATAATGTACATGATGGATCCTATAATAAAGATATATGAGACCTAACTCATCTTATCCCTCTATTCTTTTGTCCTTGGAAATAAGTCTTTAAAAAGATATACGCCATGACTCATGAGTATCAACCTTTTCTTAGACTCTTTCATCCTAAATTTCTTTAGCATTTTGTTTATGTATGAGCTTTAAGTTAGTATAAGAATCCTATAGAATCTATTAAGGTAGATCTTTATATCAAGGATGTAGCTAGTTTCTCTTAAGTCTTTTATACGAAACATTTAGATTGCAAGTTTGATATGTCATTTTTTATGGTCAATATATCATCAACATATAACACCAAAAGTGATACTATGCTCTTACTAATCTTCTTTTACACATATGACTTATCTTTACTTTTATGAATTCGAACTCATATACCATTTTATCAAAATAAATGTTCCAGCTCTTTGAAGCTTGAGTTAGTCCATAAATGGACCTTTGTAATTTACATACATTATTTACCTATCTATTAAGTACAAAACCATTAGGTTATGCCATATACATATCTTTTACAAGGTTACTTTTCAAGAAGATAGTTTTGACATTCATCTACTAGATTTTATAGTTGTGGTATGTCACTATAACAAGTATAATCTAGATAGAATTTAACATCATAATCAAGGAAAAGTTTCATCATAGTAAATGCCATACTTTTTAGTGAAATCTTTATCAAGTAGTTATGCCTTATAGGTATGCACATTACCTTTCATGCCAATTTTTCACTTGAAAACCTATTTACATCCTATAAGTTTTACCTTTTAAATGGATCCACCAGAGTCCAAACTTGGTTCTAGTACATGAAATTCATCTTAGATTTTATGGCTTTAATCCATTTCTTAGAATTCAAATTTGTTATAGCCTTGGCGTAGGCTTATCGTCATGAATGACCAATATGTCACTAAGTTAAGTCATCAAATAACCAAATCTCTCAAGCTCATGATGTACTCTACTTGATCTACACAATTATTGTGTACTCTCATGTTTAGCCATTTCATGTGACACATCATCTATCTTATGGCTTAAGAGTTTTATCTAGCTTTACCTTCCTTTCGTTAGTCTTTCTAAGAATAAATTCTCTTTTAAGAAAGATATTAGTACAAACATTAAATAATTATCGCTCTTATGGCTGCTAGAAATAGTAACCTTTGGTTTCCTTAAGGTACCCTACAAAGACCACTTCTTATATTTGGTGCTCAACTTATTCAAAGTCATTTTCCTGACAAAAGTTTCATAGCCCTAAATTTTAAGATGTTCAAGATTAGGCTTAACCTATTCTATAACTTGTAAGGAGTTTTGTCCATAGATTGAACAGGACTTGATTTAGTGTGTATATCATTGTTTCCAAGGCATAACCCTAAAATAACATAGGTAGATTTGACAAACTCATTATGAACCTGACTATATCCATCAAAATCTTATTCTTGTATTTAGATACACTATTATGTTGTGGTGCACTAGGAGAAGTAACTTGAGATATAATCTCATGCTTCTTTAGGTGACTTTTGAATTCAACTATCAAATGCTCCTCTCTTTTATCATTTCAAAATACCTTTATATTTTCACCAAGTTGTTTCTCTACTTCGTTTTATGAATTCTTTGAATTTTTCAAAGGCCTTAGACTTGTGTTTCATAAAAAACACATTTGTATCTACTGAAATTATTAGTAAATGTAACAAAGTAGAAGTACGCATACCTAGCTTACATTATCATAGGTCCACACATATTATCATGAACTTTCCTTAACAACTAAATTGCCCTTTAACTATGTCTAGTGAAGGGTAACTTGGCTATCTTACCTAATAGGCAAGATTTGTATTCATCTTATAATTAAAAGTTGAATGGTCCCAAAACCTTACAAGACTAGAGTTTTAAAACGTATTTTGGTCCTAAATGACTCAGTTTGCAATGCAGTAGATATGTAGTGTTTAGATTATCAGTTTTGATTCATTTATTTTCAATGTTGAGAACAGTGTTATCCACGTCTAAAAGATATAAATTGTTAACTAATTAGCAATTCCATAGAGTCTTTTGTTCAAGCTAACGAGTTTTCCTTTTCCACATTTTTATTTTTATTTTAACATTTTCATATAATAAAAAATGGATATACAAACTACATAAAATACGCACTTTCAATTTTAGTCTTATGAGAGGTCACTTTAAAATTATTAAGAAAGAATCTGCATCAAGTATTGTAAAATCAACAATAGAGTTTGAGGTTGATGATACAAATCTTGTCTCTCAACTAAACATCAACCAATTTGAAACACTTGCCAAAACTATTAGGAAGTACCTGGGTGAAAAGGTTGACCCATAGAATCTGCAAAAGAATATATGATTAGATTGATAATAATATTAAAATAAAACTAAAATATGATGCATCTTCTTTTTTCATAGTTTGGTATAGTTAAAGAACAAAGAACATTTTTAGCATTTGGCTATTATATTATATTCCATATGTGTATTTGATAAGTTCTCAGTATTTGGTTCCTTTTCTTTTCTTTTTTTTTTCTTTTTAATGTTATGAATTTACAAATTTCACTTCATTGATGTATTGCAACATAATGAAACCCATATTAGTGGTTATCATAAGGTTAATTATTATATGATTTAAATGTTAATATAATCTTTAGAATCATCTAAAATAGATGCATCATATAAGTATTTTTTTTTAAAATGAATTAAAAGAACCTCTATCTACCTTGGGTGGTGTTAATGATAAAGATGTCATGCATAATCTTTGAAACTTGAGATCGATCAAAGTAAAAGGAAAAACTGGTTTCTCTCACTTGCTTTCTATGTTTTTGTAATTCAAAAAGATGATGAAACTTCTATCCTATGTTGTGATAGAGAGTAGACCATTTTATCACTCATATCCATTGAGTATGAAGTTATTATTGTTAGTGTAAATGATCTAAAACTAATTGTCGAGGGCTATTTTGTAATTTCATCCAAACAATGTATTGTATTAATAATAAAATGACAATTATTCATTCGTTATCACATGTTTATGTACTTATATATTTGTGATTAATGCCCTTAGATTGGTAAAACTATAACAAATGGATCAACATGTAATTTCATTGTAATAATCTTATGAGCACGTATGGTGGCCAATTTAGAAATGTTCATAGCCTCAACATTATATTAATTAAGGTACAACTAATAGAGTAAGGTCATCATCAAGTTGAAAGACCCTACTAAAATATATCCACAAATCTCACGTGTCAGGATTATTGGTGTCAACCTAATATAATACATGATTGCATGTTGTTTGCATGTTACCCAAACTGACTTGCCAAGAGGTGATCTGAATCCGTATTTGCTTCCATATGTGAAACCGAAGGTGACTTCAACGCTCAAGTTTTCGAAGCCATTTCTAGCCATCAAGACAAGAAAAATAAGCTTATTCGGGTTCAATCGGAGGGTTCGAAAGAAATTCTGGATCCGTTCGCATAATTTTTCCCAAAGCTTTCGGATCGTGCTTAAGCTCGGAAACAATAAAAAATGGCACATCAAGGAGTGTGAATTCATCAAATGGCTTCATACGAAGCCAATGAAAGAAACGGGAGCTGAATCGGACGAGAATCGAAGTGGAATCGCTCAAGTGAAGAAATGGCCTGGCCGTGCGCGCCCTGCCTACGCCCTGTCGCGCAAACGTGCGCGCGCGCGCGCTGCCTTGCAGCGCAAGCAAGCGCGCTGCACGCATGCGTGTGCGCGATGTGCGCACTTGCTCGCGCGCTGCCTGCACGCATGCAGCATGCCGCGGCATGATGCCGCAGCACTTGGGTTCTGCCTGATTTGCGGATTTTCAGCCTTTTTTCAGGTTTCCTTGCATGCCTTGACTTCCAGAACTGCTACAATGCATCCTTTGTGATAATTTTGAGTTTCGAATGACCGCCAATACGGATTCGAGCGCCAACGACTCTTCAGATCGAATTCGAACAATTAATTCGGATCGAATACTCAAATCGAAAAATTCGAATGAAGGTCAATTCAATCAAGGGAAAATTACATGAAGATACAAGCATGCAAATTATGGTAATTATGCATTGTAATTATATTTAGGAAACTTATATAATTTGTATTTTTTTATGTTTTCTTTTGTTTCATTTATATTGTATTTAAGTTAACTAGGGTTTAGTTTTAGTTAACCATGGTTTGTTTCAAGCTATAAAAGGCAAACCATTTCTTTGTAAGAGAAGCTTTGGTTGAAATGAAAAATTGAAAAGCTTTTTGCTTTCCTTGTTCCATGATGCTTGGTTGGCTCATGTGAATGCATATTTCCTTTATCCAAATTTCCATTTGCAAGAAGAAATTTGGTGGTGGAAGAACCTTGGTGGTGGAATCTCCTTTATCCTCGGTTCACCCTCAAGTTGGTGGAGGAATCCTTTATGCTTGAGGTTGGTTTTTCTTGCAACATTTTTATTTATGTTTGTTGGTGATGAATTAGTGTTGGATTTGGGTGGAAAATTGCATGATTTTAGGGTTCTTTTGGTGCTGGAATTTTGAGATGCCATTGCTGAAATTTTCATCATTAAAAATATAAGAAAAGGGCTGCCGATTTTGATCATCTGGTATCAGAGCTCTTGGTTGAGTTGATAGTGTATTGTGGTGAAAGATTGATGTTGAAATCTGAAAATTTTTCTGCTGGAACTTGTGGAAATTTTCTGCATGAAGTTTCTTTGTCTTGGCTGAAGTTAATTGCTAGATATAGGCTAGAAGATATTGCATGCATTTACGGTATGATAGAGTGATATTTGAAGTGTTGAATAGATGATTAAATTTAGTAAGAAGTGGAAGGAGATGGCTGCTGGAATTTTGCATTTTGGAGCTGGAAAATTTCTTGCAATGGCCGAAGGAAGAAGATAACCGGGAGAAGAGAAAATTGATTCAAAATTGCTTGCCTTGTCACATTAATTGTTTTTGTCCTCTCCTTCATCAATATCACTCCTTGTGCTTTGTAAACTTACCATCAAGCCACTCAAAGTATTTATTAGCCTAATTTTGTTGACTTTATTGCCTCCATCCAGCACACTTCCCACTTCACATCCCATCCATATTCTACTAATCACATCTTTAACCTTCTTTACTCCAACCATTATCCTAATTACTTCAATTAACTTTTAATCCATTTCCATTGCCAATTACCATCTTACCCTCACCACAAATTACCCAATTAACCTTACTCATATAACCTAAGCCCAACTTTGAATCATCACACTCAAGCCCAATTGCCACCTAGCCTAACTCCCTTCCTTAGCCCAAACACTCATCCAAACCTAAAACCCTAATTAAAAACACTATTCCATTCTCGGATTTACTGTTCATGGTTCGAAAATACTGTTCACAGATTTTAATGTCAGCCTATTAGTGTGTTTTCGTTTCCCTTTATCCAAATATCTCCATGGCAAGTATAAAACCATTCCATACAAGGTGCACAATTCAAGGAAAAGTGTGTGAGGTTATTATTGATGGAAAATTTGTTGCCAATAGAGCTTCCACAACTCTTGTGGAAAAATTGGGACTTCAAACAATTGATCATTTTTGGGGAGTACATGGGAAGACCAAGCTAGCACGTAAACGAGTTGTCATATCCTTCTCTATAGGAAGATATGTTGATGAAGTCGTTTGTGAAGTATTCCCAATGGATGAATGTCATTTGTTACTTGGGAGTTCATGGCAATCTCAAAGGGAAGTTGTGTATAATGAGGTGTCAAATACCTATTCCTTCCAAACTCACAAAAAAAAGATCACCCTTGTGCCTTTATCACTTGAACCATCATCAAAGACCCTAACCCCACCCAAGGACCTACCTTTGTGTGCAAGTCAAATTGTGACTGGGAAAAAAGGAATAAAGATCGATGAGCCTAAGGTTGACAGGTTGGAGTCTAAGGAGCTCTTGCATTGGTTGAATGATTTTGAGTTGATGTGTAAGCTCTTGGAGTGGTCGGATGAAAAGAAGTTCAAAGTTGCTGTCTTGAAGCTTGAGGATCATCCTTCCTTATCTCTATGGTGGGAAACCTTGAAGAAGCAAAGAGATATGGAAGGAAGGGAAAGAATCAAATCTTGGGAGATATTGAAGAAGCAATTTCTACCGAAGCATGTCTTGATGGTAACCAACGAGAAAATTGTCACCAAGGAGATTGTCTTGAGTGGGCATGAAAATGTGATTGAAGACCATGATAAATCCCAAGCAGAAGTTGCATTAGTTGAGGTTGCAAAGAAGATGAATGAAGTCCAAGTCAATGCCTTGCATGAGGATGAACATAAGATTAATGAGGGGAAAACTTTCCAAGGAATTGATAGCATGTGCTTGGTGACTGAGTTGAAAGTTCAGGATTTGAGGTCAAATCCTTTCCAACAAGGGGAGTATGATCTGAATCCGTATTTGCTTCCATATGTGAAACCGAAGGTGACTTCAACGCTCAAGTTTTCGAAGCCATTTCTAGCCATCAAGACAAGAAAAATAAGCTTATTCGGGTTCAATCGGAGGGTTCGAAAGAAATTCTGGATCCGTTCGCATAATTTTTCTCAAAGCTTTCGGATCGTGCTTAAGCTCGGAAACAATAAAAAATGGCACATCAAGGAGTGTGAATTCATCAAATGGCTTCATACGAAGCCAATGAAAGAAACGGGAGCTGAATCGGACGAGAATCGAAGTGGAATCGCTCAAGTGAAGAAATGGCCTGGCCGTGCGCGCCCTGCCTACGCCCTGTCGCGCAAACGTGCGCGCGCGCGTGCTGCCTTGCAGCGCAAGCAAGCGCGCTGCACGCATGCGTGTGCGCGATGTGCGCACTTGCTCGCGCGCTGCCTGCACGCATGCAGCATGCCGCGGCATGATGCCGCAGCACTTGGGTTCTGCCTGATTTGCGGATTTTCAGCCTTTTTTCAGGTTTCCTTGCATGCCTTGACTTCCAGAACTGCTACAATGCATCCTTTGTGATAATTTTGAGTTTCGAATGACCGCCAATACGGATTCGAGCGCCAACGACTCTTCAGATCGAATTCGAACAATTAATTCGGATCGAATACTCAAATCGAAAAATTCGAATGAAGGTCAATTCAATCAAGGGAAAATTACATGAAGATACAAGCATGCAAATTATGGTAATTATGCATTGTAATTATATTTAGGAAACTTATATAATTTGTATTTTTTTATG
Source organism: Anacardium occidentale (assembly GCA_026122585.1). Taxonomy (NCBI): domain Eukaryota; kingdom Viridiplantae; phylum Streptophyta; class Magnoliopsida; order Sapindales; family Anacardiaceae; genus Anacardium; species Anacardium occidentale. The sequence goes on from JAJEJH010000154.1 coordinate 456,150, forward strand.
TTTTCTTTTGTTTCATTTATATTGTATTTAAGTTAACTAGGGTTTAGTTTTAGTTAACCATGGTTTGTTTCAAGCTATAAAAGGCAAACCATTTCTTTGTAAGAGAAGCTTTGGTTGAAATGAAAAATTGAAAAGCTTTTTGCTTTCCTTGTTCCATGATGCTTGGTTGGCTCATGTGAATGCATATTTCCTTTATCCAAATTTCCATTTGCAAGAAGAAATTTGGTGGTGGAAGAACCTTGGTGGTGGAATCTCCTTTATCCTCGGTTCACCCTCAAGTTGGTGGAGGAATCCTTTATGCTTGAGGTTGGTTTTTCTTGCAACATTTTTATTTATGTTTGTTGGTGATGAATTAGTGTTGGATTTGGGTGGAAAATTGCATGATTTTAGGGTTCTTTTGGTGCTGGAATTTTGAGATGCCATTGCTGAAATTTTCATCATTAAAAATATAAGAAAAGGGCTGCCGATTTTGATCAAGAGGATTCCACATAGATGGTAACCCCAGTTTCTGTGAAATAGATCCTTAAATGATAGTTTTGTATGTGATTCTTATACTTATGATCATTGAAACTTTTCATGCATTAATCAACCTAGTTCGATACTAGTCTAACATAGCCTTTTTCTTAAGGCTATAATTATGATAGTTGTTGGCTATGTCGAGAAGTGTAGAGAGGCTATAATGGATCGACAAAAAATTTGTCACTCTTAGTTGTGAGAGAATATATCTTGTGACATTATTTGAGATATGAGAATGACCAATTAAATTTATCATCATAGAAGGATTGTGGCCAGTGCCTAAATCTAATAACACTCAATCATTACTTTGAAATTCAAATCGTGAAGTCAAGGAACGAAGGTAGATACTATTTTTATGTCTCGACTTTGATAAGATATTAGTTAGATGAAAAAATTTGATTGCATAGTAACCATATCATTAAAATGTATAATTAGATTACATTGATTCAATATTTGCTAGATGGGCATGATTTTTCTATGTTTATTTATTTGCATTGGTCTTACTTTTGTGGAATTATCTTTTTCATCGAAAAAAATATTTCATTAGGTAATTTGCCTCTTGTTTCTTTCTTTAGCAAAAAGCATTGGGAACATTTTGAGCATTTTTGGGTTCAAATTTCAATTTGTAAGATTGAAAATTTTTATTGGATGTCCTTTTGTAGAAGTCGTTCTTCAATTATGTTGTTTTAATTCTTCCTTCCCATATTTCATTTGGTTTTTCTTGTTTAAGATAATATTATTTACTTCTCTTTTTTTGGTTGAATATTCATGAAGAATGTGAACATTTCCTTTTATTGGCTTATCAATAATTTTAAAAAATTGTCTTCTCTCATAATATTGGTTCTAATGTTGGTACTGTAAACCATGGAAGGTTGTATTAATAATTTGAAGTAGTTTTGAAACCAATATTTTTATTACAAACTTCTACATTTGTCAACTTTGTTTGATGTGGAGTTTTGGAACTTCACTGATTCAAGGGTCTTTTCATATATACTTTGCAGGAATGCAGTGTTTTCAACAACAAATCTCGTTGCTCTATCGCAAGATCTATAAGTTTCTAAAATAATAGACCAACCAATTCAATATTTAACAGTAGTTGGACATGCCAATTAACATTTTGCATACAAACAAGTCTATTTCATGGCTCCTTCGCATTTTCAGCATTATTCCTTATTTAATTATTATCATACTATCATCTTAACGATTGATATAAACATCTTACGCAAGAATTAACGCTTCAGAAACATACATCACGAAAATTAGCATCTAATTTCTGTCACTATCATAAATATCTATGATGGAATCTCCTTCACTTTTGTAGATGAACAAAATCTTCAAGCTTGGATTGCCTTGATCTTGAATCCTTAACTTCTGGAGCCTTTCAAAATCACATGAAAATCTAACTCTCCCTCTTTGAACTGAAAGTATATGAAAAGTTGTAGAACTTCTCTTCTAAAAATCAACCTCTTTTATATAGATTTTTGTAAATAACCATCTAGAATGAGCATTCCAAGAAGTTATCACACTTAAATCATGCATCCCTGTCTTTCAAAGCCACAATTATTGAATAACTTTTACTTTGGAATGGGCCTTTCAATAAAAAAATTACTTTCATCTTCTTGAGTGATTGTTTATCACTTGTGAATGATATTCATGCTATGGAATTGACGTTCATACAAAGCAAACATCCATTATTCAGCTCTTCTCTTTACTTAGTAAAGATTAACTCAACTTAATTTATAAGTAATGACCAGAATTCCTTTTAGATATACCTATAGGTGTTACATGTTTTTCAAAAATTCCAAGTATTTTTTGAAACTATAGCCTTTATGGATCCCTATATTTTCTTTTCAAATTGAAATTCACCCTTCAAAGCTGTAGATTAGGAATTGTTGATTTCAAGGTTCAATGTGTCGATTAAGAATCATAATATACAAATTGAACCAAACCCTAATTTCAACAAAAAAAAAAAAAACCGAATTTAAGATTTTAATTCCTAAATCAAAATTAATAAATTTTGCTTCAGTTCCAAAGTTTTCAGATTTCATAAACTATTGTGTGTTTAGCTAAGTTACCACATGTAATATTAATTTGTACAAGAATAAAACAAATTCAACCTGACCCTCTTGAATATCTTATTGATTATAAAACACTAAATTAAATTAGTTTTGGGTTATAGGAATATTTGATCTACCATGCTTTTGAATTAGTGAATTTCATGAAATTCCCTAGCATGGAGTGACTGATCATGATCTTCTTAAACTTTATTGACTTGTGACTTTCAATAGATAAAGATATTATGTTTTAAAGTAATATATTAGGTTTTAAAGAGGTGACATATCACATTAAACGTCTTAAGAGTCTTAAAGCCATATTTTGATGTCGTCCATTTGAATCGCAACCCATGAAAATATATTCAATAATCCTTTTGGATCACATTAAGCACATTTATAAGTTTTAATTGGATAATTTATGATAAGTGTCAATTACATGTATAATTCTGTGGTCAATTTATAGAGTTTTAGAAGTGATTTGACTATTTTACCCTTATTATGTGCATATTTTAGGATCACGGGTTTTCATGTTTAGTTTTGTAAGAAATATTGATTTTGATCTGAATTCAATGGAAATAAAGCCAAAAAGGCAATTATAAAGGACTAGTCGGTGATTCGACTTTAGTCTAAGAAAGAATGACCAATTAAAGCATAAATGGGGAAGGAGGGCAATGTGCACCACAACAGAAAAATAAGGATTTTCAAAATGTTTGAGTTTTGTTATGAAAAAGTTGTAGCATCCCAGGTTAGAAAAACCCTTGGGGGTAGAGTTTTGGGGTTAGAAATAGAATTCAGGAATAGGTTGGGAGTCTAGAAAAGTTCAGGGGTGAGTTAGTAAGTTTTCCAGAGTTGTGTGGCCTTCGTATAATTCTTTTAGGAAGGTTTTAATCATGCAAAGCACGGGAAATGACTTACATTCATTTTCCCTGGTGCATTTCCGTGCACCATGCCCTGCACGCCCGTGCAGGTGGGATTAAAGAGAGAGAGACAGGAGATTTAGTTTCATTCTCACCCATTTCAGCCATTTTCTTCTCTTGTTCAGCAGCTCCCAGCCCTAGGCATGAAATCCAGCTTCTAATAGCTCCCAATCCAGCAAGAGAGCAGAGAGAATAGCTTGAGTTAGAGATTTCCGGTAGCCATGTCTAGAGGTAAGTGTTCTCTCACTTCCTTCTTATTTTCCCAGCATGTTGCGTTGACTGTGAATGCTTGGAAATGTTTGCCCGCATTTCCGACATATTATGAGATGTTTGCATATTGATTTGTGATGATGATTGATGATTTTCCACCCAAAATGCATGCTTGCTTGTTTGTGAGTGTATTAGTGAGAGAAAGAATGGATTTTCATGGTGGAATGTGTTGGGAGTGATGAATGATGAAATTGATGCTTGATATGTGTATATTGGAGTGCCTTGAATGCATGTTTGAGTTTAATTTCAGTTTGGATGAGAAATGGCTTGGATTCCTATAGTTCCAGGTAAGCCATGTCTATACGGAACGGGACGCACGACCGTATGCCCGCAAGAGCACGCCCGTGTGCCCTTGTTTCTGTAAGGAAACAGTTGTGTGCACGAAGTACGCACGACCTGGAAGCAGAGGAGCACGGTCGTGTGCCTGAATTGTAGAAGAATTGTGCCCAGATTCCAGAAGCTTGCACGGCTGGCCACACGGTTGACGCACGATCCCGTGCATCTCGGCACACGCCCGTGTGCCCTTGCCCTGCACGGCCCTGTGTGTCCCATGCACGACCATGTGTCTTCCTCACACGCCCGTGCATCAGCAGAAAATTCCCAAAAATGCAGAAGAATGAATTATAAAGGATGGGTAAGCTTTTTAATGGCTAATAATCACCAAATAAGCTAGAATTCAGATGAGAAATGATGCACATGCATACCAGAGCATAGCCTGTAGCCTGAAAGAGGATCTAGGGATCCGAATTTAGTAGTTTTAGCATTCAGAACCCAATGTATGGGTTATAATTTTGGGTGAACTCGAGAGGGCATCTGTGGGATCCAGCTTTCTGACACCAGTTAGAATGTCCAGCACTTTCATTATCAACTTTCTAGCCAGTAGCTAGAATATTTAGCCCACTTGGCCAGGATGCCGAATCCTTGTGTTCATCAGCCTAATCAGCACAGTAGGTACCTTCGGGTACATATAGATTATTCAGATGCATGCATCATCACCAGTTACTTTCAGTTCAGCATGACATGTCATGTATTAATAATGATATTCAGTAAACAGTAAGCAAACAGATAACCGGTAATCAGTTTCAGCGTCAACAAGCGACTAGATGTATGAATAGGGCCGAGGCCAGATATGTGTATTTTTGTTTGTTGCTTGCTTGGGTGAGAGAAGTAAGGAATACTTACTGGGTGATCTTTATCACTCATCTCTTTTTTTCTTCCTTCCTTTTTAGGTTTTGTTACTGCTGGCGAGGAGCGGGTGGACTAAGGCTTGCGAAAAGGGACCTCATACACACTTTTCAGCATGTGTATGTATTTTATTTCAGTTTTGGACCTGTGTGGTCTTGTACATGTTATAAATGTAATCAGATGTATAGAAACATTATATATATATATATATATATATATATATATATATATATATAGGGACGTTTGCGCTCATTTGTATTTCAGTTTCAGTTTCAGCTTCCGCATGCAATGTAATTTAGCAGCAGGTTTTATTTTCATAGGATTCCCGTCGCGGGTACCAAATTTCCAGTTATCTAAATAAAAGAACAACATTATTCAACAGTAGGGGTACTCGTGGCGGTGGGTCTTACAAAAGTAGTCTTCACCAAAGTTGTAGTGGACATCTAAATCTTTTTAAAAAGCTATTATTTGAAAAAATCTGAGTTCGTTTGCACCCTCAATCGTTGCCACAAATTCATATCTTCTCAATGAAATTCTGTGTCTGACCACTGAGTACTAAAATGATCATAACTTGAGATTATGAAGTCCAAACGAGGTGATTCAGAATCCAAATGAAATTAGACATCCAGGGCTACAACTTTTCTGGAGATCAAAATTTTAGATTCCAGAAGGTACATGCCACGACATCATGCTGCAGCATAGGAGTCTGCAGGAAGCTTATGAAAATTCCAGAATCTACATGCCGTGGCATCATGTTGCAGCATGCTCAGCAGAAACAGGATAGAAGCTCCATGCCATAGCATCATGCCGTGGCATGGCTCAGCAGCAGCCTAGGCAGAATCTTCATGTCGTGGCATTGGCACTTTTCATCAGAATTTTATTTTGAGTGAAATTCTTCTCTAACCCTAACTATATATATATATATTATATTGTAACTTTAGAAAAGGGGAGAGCCGTCCTAGGAGATTTTTGAGAGATTTTTCAAGCACTTTTCAGATATTTAAAATTGAGTTTTGGAGACTCAATCCAAAGCTATTTGGATTGCAATTAAGAGACACTTTTTCATCAAATATCAAAAAGAGATTCGACAATTCATTGGGTTCCATTCTTATTCTCTATTATGTCTTGTTTGAATCTTGTTGTTTATTTTGTTTTTGATGATGAACTAAAGGTTAGGGCTAGCTAATTCATGAATGTGTAAGGGTTTTGTTTTTAATTTATAAACATGTTATTTTATGTGAGTTTGTGTTATAAACTTAATGTCTATTGAAAATTTGACCACTTTTTAATAAGATTTCTATTATGTGATTGAGATCGAGAAGTGATATTGTACAAAAGTAGCGAGAATATGAACCGTGGGTTAATTGAATATAGAGATATATTGGATAATACATGCAATAGTCATAGACACAATAAATTTGTACTGAAAGCTAGTGGATTCCATAGAACGTAAGACATTTTCATCTAATTAAATCTAAATAGAAATATTTAAATTATTAGATTTTTAAATAGGATTAATACTGCTTCAGAAAGAATATTGATCAATTTAGGGAATTCCGTTTTCACATGAATAACATGAGATATTCAATCGTTAGTTTTTAGATTTATTTTTGACTCGTATTTGATAGTTTGGTTTTGGTTTTTAGATTTATTTTTGACTCATATTCGATAGTTTAGATAAACTTAAGAGTGATACTATCTTGATACTTGCTTATGCAATCCTGTAGATACGACATCTTGAATACTTCCCGTATTACTTTAAACTAATACACTTGTTAAAAAATTAGAGTTTACACTTTAATGCATCAATTTAATTACTAAATTTTATTAAACCAAATTATAATTAATATTATCTCACATCAGCAAGTTTTCAATCAGGTTGAGTTTTTGGAGTTCGAAAATTCCGTTGAGAATGGAACCCATTAATCCATTTTAAGAAAAATCAATGGCTTCCATGTTCTTACAATTGGGAATTGAGCGTGCGAGTGAGGTTTTGACATATTCCAGTTTGAGTAAAAAATTTGCCCCAGATTTAATCGTCACTGACTTGGTGTGAGTGAGGGTAAAGAGTGGGTTTGCTACGAACAAAAACTGAGGATGTAAGACAAATAATTGTCCTTTTATTTTTCGTAACGTTAAATATCTTTTCTCAAGTCTTTCTCATAACAATCTTCAATAACGAAAGGAAGATAAGTAAAACAAATATATTGTTTTATTGGCATTCACAATTTGTCGCATTAGTAGATATTTAATTGAATATGAAGCCACTACCAATATCATAATATGATTTGACAACCTTTGTTGTGGACAAATTAATTAATTGATAGACACAAAGACTTAATTCCATCCAATGTTCACTAAAATGACAAAGTCTTAGCGTTCAACTTTTCAAATATTGCAACGCTTGTTTATTAATTAAAATTAATAATTAAATTAGATAATTAATTATTAAACATTAATAAAATTAAAAATAATAAAATAAATTTTAAAATTTAACAAAAATTTTAAAAAGTTTTAAAAAAAATCACCTCTACTGATAATATTGTCGTAAAAAACTGAATTAGGTGATTGAAAATTGTTACTTAGTTTGATTGATAGCTAGATTTAGTTGTTTTATTTGATAAAAACGGTTAGATTTGATCACCTCCAATCATTAATAATGGTCAAAAATAGCTATTGAGAATAAGTTTAACTATTTTCTATTGTTTATAGCTATCATTGATGACGGAGACAGATAGGCTTGATCACCAACTGAATTAAGTGTTTTTTTACAATCACTTGGTTCAGTTTTTGGTAGTCTTCATTGTCGATGATGATATTAGTAGCGGTAGCTAATTTTTTAAAAATTTTTAAATTTTTTAATATTCTTATTGAATTTTAAAATTTATTTAATTAATATTTTATATTTGATTTTAATGTTATTTATATAAAATGTATTTTGTTATTTTAATTTTTTTATTTAAAAAGATAAAATTATCTTTATAAATATTAATATTTAATAATTGATTGATAAATTTAATTTTTAATTTGATCATTAAATGTATTTAACCTTTTAGCCTTGGGTGGGCTTAAGTCTTTGGGCCCAATAGATAAAAAACTGAGATAGTTATCCTATAAATAAAATATTATTAAAATTATTTTAACATATCGATTATTGATTTATTATTTGGACGCATATGCCTATGATTATTCTTTTGCTTGATTCCCTAGGAATTGCCCCACTAACAGAATTAATTGAAGAAGCGTCTAAGCAAGTAGGAAGAGAACAAAATGAAGGGTCAACTCTCAGCAGAAACGACGGTCGGCGTGGCAGCGAGTGCGGTGTGGGATGTCTACAAAGGGCTGGAGCTGGGAAGTCTTGTGGATAAATTACTACCAGATGTTCTCGGAAAGGTCGAAGTTATTGAAGGCGACGGCGGTGTTGGCACCATTATCAAGCTTACATTTCCCCCAGGTTTTAAATCTTTCTTTCTAATTGAATAGTGTTCATTCCAAGTTCTAGCTAGGGTTGATTTGAAGATTGGCTTAATTTATAAAACAGTTTTATTCTTTTTGTTAAAATATATATAAAAGACAACGCTAGCTGGGTTTAACAATGTTAATTTCTGTAATTAATGTTGCTTTTTTTGAGGGGGGATTTCTAAAGGAACTCCTGGAGCTGGTTATATGAAAGAGATATTCAAAACGATTGATGAAGAGAAGCGAGTGAAGGAAACAGAAATGATTGAAGGAGGATTTAAAGCACTTGGATTCGAATACTATATGATCCGGTTGGAAATTATTGAGAAAGATAGTGAATCAAGTATTATCAAATCTTCAATTGAGTATGAGGTTGATGATAAATTAGCCAATCTTGCTTCTGAAGTGACCACCAAGCCTCTGGAAATAATGGCAGAAGCCATTGGGAAGTACCTCAGCAACCAGAAAGCCTCTGCCTAGAATGTTTGACATCAATTAGCTTACAAGATTATCGCAATATAATAATTTGTAACAGTTCAGCCATGTAGAACATATTCATTTTGTGCTCTAATGGCTATATTTGAAACTCTCTATGTTTAAAATTGTGTGTTTGTATTGATGCAGAATTTTCTATTTAAAATTGCGTGTTTACAAAAAAATATCTCGTTCGTTTATATAATTAATAGAAACTTAACATCTTCTGTTAACTCTTATAGATTCCGTTATCTTTAACGTATTCTGTTACACTTCACATTTACCTTAATGTCACCCCTTTAGACAAACTCTCCTCAGTTCACAGTTCCACAGTTCTATAACTTAGCTTCTCTTCTCTTACTGTGTTTCAACCAGACAATCACACAATTCCACCACATACACATTTCTGAAAATTGCAACAAGAAATGTGGCTCACAATCTTACAAATCACCTGCTTTCAGCATACAATACTCCTCATACCACAACCTTACATCTTCAAAATACAGTACACCTCACAATCCTCACAATTTAACAAAACATTTCAATCACAATCCTTTTAACTCGAGTTCAATTTGATTTTAAAAATAACTTAACTCTCTCAAACTCAAACTTGGCTTAGTTCAATTGGAACAAGTTCGAGCCGGGTAAAATTTTGTTGAAATGATTTTCGAGACTGGGTTAGTTCGGTTTAGGTCCAGCCTTAGTCATTATTTGTCAATCAATTTGTGAAAGCTTTTTAAGAACTATCTGATCTTGAGAAAAGGAAATAATACAATATCAAGAAAATGAAAGGAGAATATGCAATAACCCACAATTTTTTTTATGGATAAACCTTAAAGATCCACTTAAATCCAAGTTAGATTGTTATACCTAAAGATCTGAATATTTACATGTCAATTATTTATAGATGAAAGCAAGCTAGAATGGTATATATGAAGATCTTCAATTTAATTAACTAGATTTTCCACTTCAATGTATTTTGAAAATGCTCAATGATAGTTGTATGAAAATTTAGGTAATTTGATACATCCAAAATCTTAACTCCGTTTTTTGAGTGTAACTTGGATAAATGTTCAAAATCTCATTTCTTTTTTACATGAAAATATGTATCCTAAATCTTGATTCTTATTTTCAATATAACTTTGACAATTTGAGGGGACAATAAAAACAGTCAACGGTGAGACACAATTGCAACTAACTTAAATAAATTAGATATCCAGGATATATATATATATAACATTTGATTAAAAAAAGGAACAATAAATAAAGACATTAGAAAAATGCATAAATTACTAACTAATTAATGAATCCATTCTTTGCGATCGGTGTTTGTGAAAACAAAACAATAAACGACATGAACACAAGACTTTCCACTTTGAAAATAGGTTTCAACAAACAAAATTGTAAATTCAGAAGTGAGGAGTTAATTAAGAATTTTAGGGAATTTGGACTATATCAGCTTGGCGACATTATCTATTAAACTTAGAATTAAATTAATATATATATATATATATATATATATATATATATTAAATTTGGAGTAACCTGGATCTACCTATATTGATTTTTCCTAATTTGAGAGTAGGTCATGGGCTATCCTCAATACATGTCAGGGCCGCCCCTGTCTACATCGCTAATCACTAATAACACATCGCATCACTAATTATTGATAACGCATTACTATTTATACCAAAAACCATTCAACAATACACATTACGTCTACATCGCCAATGACTAATAACACATCATCATTTATCCGCAACAATAGGCCAAAGGACTATTTCCCACGCATAGTTTGAGGCCGGGACAAGTCCCACCCGCAAGTTTTCAAAATAGGGTCTCTCACCCCTAGAAACAATTTAATATTAAATAAAATAGAAAACAGTAATATTTCAAGAGTAATTTTGTCATTTTATGATTCAAATTTTGCAAATAATAAAATAAATTTTATATAAATTTTAAAATAAAAATTTTAAAATTAAAAAGTAAATTAGCCCACAACCGTCGATAAATGTGATGGCTGATTATAGAGCAGTGCATTTTGGGAAGCTGATCTCGGCCACCTAGGATTCTAAGGCTTGGATCCGGCCTCCTAAGATTTAATGGGCTAGCCCGGATCGACTACACTATACATTTTGGAGGAAGTGACTGGGATCACGACCGTCAGCGGTCGAAGAGACATTATTGGTCCCAGCGGTCGTTTTTGGGTCACGTTTGCAGCGGGGAGGAGGCGGATCGGCTCGCTTCTCCCAAAGTGGAGGCGGCGGTCGATAGCGCATCTACCCAGCGGGGGCCGATCGGCCTCCCACGGGATAGATGGCCGACGGTCACACGAATGGGATTATCAGCGACTTCTGGCGCCGACATGGCGAACGTAGCGGTTTATTTTTTGTGTTTAAATTTTTAATATTTTTTAAGAGGCCACAATATATTTTTAATTTTTTTATTTAAAAAAAGATAGTTTATAATTTTATTATAAATTTTTATTTATTAAAGAGTATTTTAGTCATTTCATTTGAAAAATTATAAAATATGTTTGAATTTTGGTCTAAAGGTGAGAGATCGGATTTTTGAAAACTTACGGGTGAGACTTTGCCCCTGCCTCAAACTATGCGTGGGATATGGTCATTTGACCACAACAATAATACAGTCTCATTGCTACAACACATCACATCACCAATAATTGACAACACATCACCTGCATGTCTTCATGTTTCAATAGCAATAATACATCAACCACCAACAACAATATATCAACTACGACACCACACTTTTTAAGTAAACTTCAACAATCACTGTGCACATTCTCATGTTAAAATTTATCAACAACACCAACATATCAATACCAATTATCAACATTATACGCCAACACATATGATCATTCCACTACACTAGATCAATTACGAACAATATTAAAACTACTTTCACCATACCATCACATACTACTGCATTAATATTTCTGTCGGCTACAACAATTACCAGCAACACCAACGTTCATAAAACTATTCTCACCATATCACTATAATAAGCATTCATACCACCATATTACATAGTGACAGCGGCAAAACTTTTTGTCAGAGGAATCCAATTAAAATATATAAGTTTTTAACTAGATTTAACTATCTTGATAACAAACAAGATTCATATTCATAAAATATATTTCAATTGAAGAATAGATATAATAATGGTATTTATAAAGGTGAACAAATTCAAATTTTTTTTTAAGATAAACCTATAATTAGTTATAGGCTACAATATACTCTCTCTCATTCTATTCAATTAACTAAAATTTATATTCATAAAGTAAATTTTAGTTAGGAGTGGAAATAATAATGATATTTATAATAAATAGTTAATTTCAATAAATACAATACTAATATTCAATTATATATCAATCTAACTTCAAGATTGTATAGTACAAACAAATATATAAACATTTAATATTATCATGCGACCATTTGAGAGATTAGAGAAAATTAACTTTATTAATATAATATAAATTGAAATTCTAAATATTGAATAAACATTTTAATTAAAAAATTAATTTGTATAAAAATTGATATAGACTTTAATATTGAAATATGGTGAATGAAGTTTGAGCCACTTTTTACTTTATAAAGCCAAAAACTTCTGTTAGAATTGGAATTTCGTCATTCTACTGTAAAGAAGATCAGTGTTTTGTTGTTAAAAAAATCTTTTTCATACCTTTTACTGCTGAAGTTGGAATTTTTTTTTTTTTTTTGATAAATACAACAGACTAGGAGTTGGGTTCAAATTATATAAAAGAACTATTAAAAATTAAAAGTTAGTAAAAATTTAATATCAAAACTTAAAATTTTAAATTAAAAAATTATAGGGGGGCCATAATCAATGATATTACATTAGTACCAGTAATAACAAAGCTACCTTTACCATAACACTATAGAGTAAACTTATTTCATCAAGTACGTCAGCAATATCAACAATACATCATATCTAACACAATAACCAAATTCATCATCAATAAACATCAAACATACTACTGTAGTAGGCTATACAAAGCCTAAGGAAGGTTACTCACTTTTGACTTGTTTATCTTTTTTATAAGAACTCTATTGAGATAAAACAAAAAAACATTGATGTACCTATAACATAAGACTCCAAACTATATAAAGTGTAAGAATCTTTGGGTAAGATGAAGTAGACATAAACTAAGGGTTTTGTGAGAATATCATCATTATGAAATTTAGTTGGAGCATAGTAAATACTAAGCTACTTGTCTATAACTCCATCTCTATTAGTGTATGCCCTAAGAACCATTTGCATTATCAGTTTCAAAGCATTTCATCTTGTATATGTGTAATAATTATTTATTAATAAAAGAAAATGGTCTTTTATTCATATACATAATCTACTTCCTCTATTTACTTTAATATAAAGTATATGTAGACACCTTATTTTGGCTTATCTAGGCTTTTCCCCAGTAATGATTGCCTATAAAATATCCAAACATACTTTTGAGTCAATGAGCTAAGGCTTGTGGTTCATGGATAAGGATGATGAGTGTACTAGAGATTAGCTTTTAGGACCCTAAAACCCCTATTAAGTCTAATTCTATTCATCAAACCTTTAGAGCTATGTTTAGCCCATTTAAAGCCTATTTTTTGCTATAAAGGGATCACCATCCTAACGGTTATAGAAGGATGAGTGAAAGGCATCCATTAACCACTGATAAAGGATAACATGTGTACTTATCTTGTATCGATTTGTTTACCCTTGGTTAGTAGATGATGGTTAGGGCATGACCATTGGACGTTTGCTTTGCCTCTTTCTGCTGTCTATTAGTCAGTGGATGATGATTAAGGCACATTTTATAGCCATACATCTTTGTTATCTTACCATGACCCATAGGTGACATTTGCAATACGCTCTATACTAAAAAAAGCCTCTATTTCTTATTGAGGAGGTTACAAAAAATAAGTTAGTAAAAGTTAGCAAAATATTAGGAAAGATCACACAAAAAAAATACGATATCAATCACCAACATATTACTTAAACACAAAACATAATACACCACCCATAAACATATTACCAAGTATATGTTGGAATTCCACGGTCGTTGTAAGGGCACCTATATAATGGAATTTAAAACTCATCACAAAGTTTAGAAATGTCAGAGCAGGATCACATCTATCAAAATGCATGAAAAATAAAACTAAAACAAACATAAAGTGTATTTCAAAAAGCATGCCAATGATAGTATCAAACATAGAGTGGATTTCAAAAAGCATGCCAATGGAATTTAAAACTCATTACAAAGTCAAATAAATATTTTGTTCTAAATGCCTAAATTCTATCAACCATGTAGATGCATGATTGTGCATGTGTAATATGCTTGGTCATGTGTCAAGGCAAATCTAAAACATGACTTCTCGACCTGATTTAAATTGAATCAATAAGTTATATTGATGACTAAATTTTGCACCCAAGCATAGGACCAAGTTATATTTATAAAACTTGATATATATAAACTACCACCATCTTTTGACGAGATTACATACACTATGTGAATTCCTTCACCATCATTAGTGCCTAAAAGGTTTTATGGTAATGTTAGGATTATTGGCCTATTTTAATATAGCACTATTATAAACATATGAAAAGCATAATCAGTCATTTGATTTTATTGTCATGGTTTTACCATACTAAAATCACATTATATATTTATTCATTAAGATGAATCAATATCAATATGACTGAAATACCTTATATTAATAATCACAATATATCTACAAATTATAGTTAAGTCCAAGTAAATACAAAATTACATAATAAACATAAGATTATAGGACACTAACCCTAACAATTTCTTACTTATACTAAATCTGATCAAACATATATCTAATGTCATATGAGGCTACATGTCTATCATGTTTCTGTTATGATAGTAGCTTAGTTAATGGGTCAGCTAAGTTATCATCCATATCAATTCTCTTGATTTATACATCTCTTAGTTGTATTATCTTGTATACAAAATAGAATCATCTAAGAATACGTTTAGATTTTTTATGAGATCATGGTTCCTTAGCTTATGTAATGGCCCCGTTGTTGTCACAATAAAGGCTTATAACATTAATAGTACTAGGTACCACTCAAGTTCAAATATGAAATTCCTAATCTAAATTGCCTTTTTGGCTACCTTAGCTAGTGTAATGTATTTATACTTTATCATAGAATCAATAATAGTTCTTTGCTTAAAGCTATTCCAACTTACCACACCACTATTTAAATAAAACATAAGTCTCAATTGAGATTTAACATCATCTTTATCAGTTTGAAAACTAGTATCACTATAACCATGAATAGTGAGTTCATCCTCTCCTTTATAAACCAAAAATAGATTCTTAGTCTATCATAAATACTTAAAGATATTCTTAATAGCAATCTAGTGTTTTTTACTTGGATTATATTGATATCTACTATAAATGCATAAGACGTATGAGACATCAACCCTTGTATATAACATGATAGACATGATCAATACAATTGTCAAAACAAAAGGAATATGACTCTTTTTCTCTCCATCTTCAGGTGTCTTAGGACACATATCCTTAGAAAGATATACACCATGAGTAATGGGTAATAACCCTTTATTTGACTCATATATATTTAATCTTTTTAAAACTTTATCTATATATGTGCTCTAACTTAGTCTTAGTAACCTATGTGATCTATCACAATAAATCCTAAAACTGAGAATGTAAGTTGCTTCTCTTAAGTCCTTCATAGAAAAGAGTTTGGACAACAAAGCCTTTACAACATGTAAGTATGGAATATCATTTCTTATAACTAAGATGTTATTGACATACAATACCAAAAATGTGACCATACTTCTACTAGATTATTTATACACAAATGACTCATCTGTGTTTTTAATAAAACCAAAATCTTTGATGGTTTCATCACAACAAATGTTTTAGCTATTGAATGCTTGCTTTAGTCCATAAATAGACTTCAATAACTTATGTACTTTATCTGCTTGACCTTCAAGAATGAAACCATCAAGCTATGTCATAAACACATCTTTCTCAAGGTTAACATGTAAAAAAAAAAAATTTTAACATCTACCTACCAAATCTTATAATCATAATATACAACAATCACAAGTATTATGCTAATAGACTTAAGCATCACAATCGATGAAATGGTTTCATCATAATCTATACCATGTTTATAAATGTAGCCTTTAACAACCAATTATACTTTATAACTATACACATTAATATCCATGTCAATTTTCTTTTTGATTCTTTATTATTTTTTTCCTTCTCTTTTCTGTTTTTATTTTATTCCCTTCCATCATTCCTAAAGTCCTATATGTTTGATCCTAGAGAAGCTGATCCATTTTCTCATTAAGCGAAAGGTATGAAATCAATCAGATTGATTTTTTGACCAAAAGTAACCCGTTTGTATGTTATGGGTTTTACCCCTTCATGTGCATCCACTAAAGTCCATACATGTTTTGGTATAAAGAGTCTACATTGGATTTAATGGCTTTAAGCTATTTAGCAGAGTTTAAAGTTATAATCTTTAAGTTATTTAATAGATTTTAAAGTTATCATAGCCTTTAAGTAAGTTTTTGGTTTGTCATCTGAGATGACTAATACGTCATGTTAAGTCATGAGATAACCAAATCTCTTAAGTTCATGTCATACTTTACTAGACTTAAGTAGTTGTTGTGTATTATATTTAACCACCTAACGTGTCATATCATCTTATACAACATCTATGGTTATTTTTGGTTTAAAAATTTTATCAAACTTTACTTTGCTCTCACTAATCCTTCTAGAAAGGTCTTCTTCTTTTTTCATTTAAGTCGTAGAATTAGTAACCTTTAGTTTTATTTGGACCCATATATATACATTTGTCAACTTTAGAACTTAGCTTGTCGGAAGTTAATTTCTTAACATAAGCCTCACAAACCTAAATCCTTATGTATTCCAAATTAGGCCTTTGCTTAGTTTATAACTTGCATATATTTGATTGTAGTGACACTTGCCATAGGCCTACTGTGTGCAACTATTAAAAATATATGTACATAGTATTATACTAAAAAAGGCTTACGACAGCAAAAGAAACTACTGCTGCTGCTTAAAATAATTTCAAAATCTGAATACAAAAGCAGGAAACATAAATACTGTAATAAAATAAGAAATAATAACTTTTCATGGAAATCTCAAGCTACTCATGTATAAAAATATGTTATCCATACAGTGTATACTATAATATAATACACACACAAATACATGATAATAAACATAAGCATGCAAGCCAAACATGCTGCTAGCCGTTGAGCTATGTCCCCAAAATCTGACAGTTGCATCATTACAGCTCAGTCCCCAACTCACTGACCTACAAAGAGAAAGGAAATGAAAGGGGTGAGTGACAAAATCACTTAGTAAGCATTTTTTATCTCTAACACCAACAGGTCTCGAGCACAAGCTGGTCTCAAGTCTTAAATCTCGTTGTTCTCTATTTTACAATTTTCTTATTCATTCATTCTTATCTCTTACTTCTTTACTTTCTTTATTTAGAGATTTCATCTGTTTTCTATTTAATGCTTTACTTCGTCTTATTTGTTTCTCATGAATGTTGTACATAATATGATATGTATGCTATGATGTCATGTAAATACTCATTAGTAATAAAACTTGCCCTTCGGGCCTGATTTTCTGAAAACTCATTCTTTTCTAACATCTCTTTCTGATATAAAAATTTTGATCCGAAGATCCTGTATATATACATATAGTATAACTGAAAATTATATCAGAAAGTATCGTATCCAAAAATAACTCTACTATGCTAGCCAAACTGATGAACACAGAGATTCGACACTTTGACCGTGTGAGCTCAAACCTATGATAAAACTACTTGTGCACAACCATGTCTTTTCTAGTGGACGATGGTTTCCCTCTCTAGCGGGCATGCAAACTCACAAGTGCCCTTTCGTATCTATCTTTAACTGATGTCTGAAATATCATATATCTATACTTTTAAATCATACTTTTGGATCCTTAGATCCCTTTCTAAAAACATTTCATGTGGCATGTCGTGCTCAATGCTTTGATAATCATGCATGATATGCAGTTATATCTTGTTATGCTTAAGTTTCTCATGTTTGGAAATAGCTTAAAGTTGCTTAGGGTGGCTTATCTTTACTTTAATCATGCTTAGAAACTATTTTTTGTCATTTTTTTAAGGCACACAGATGTGTTATGATTGGCACACGGGCATGTGTGAAGGCATACAAGGTCGTGCTTTAGCCGTGCCCTTAAGCGTGTTAGCTTCTGAAAACATTTATCAAACTTTGTCTAACCATATGGGCCTGTGGTGCAATACACAGGCGTGCATTTGAAGCATAAGGTCATGTACTACACTACACAGGTGTGTAGCTACCTCAACATCATCAGGTGTCTTGCCTACACGAGCATGTAGAATTGGGATCGCACACACAAACATGTGCATCAACTGCATGAGCGTGTCTAGATTTTCATATGCACACGGGTACCATGCAAGACCATGTTCATATAGAGATAAGGCCACACGGGTGTGTGCCCTTGGGTACACGGTCGTGTGCTTAACCTAGAATCTACAGAAAGCATCTGGAAACCCAAAAAATCTCACTCAAATCTCTTCCAACTCAAAAATTTCTCAATTAAGCTTACATATAACAAATTCTCATGCCCATAAACATCCTCATTTCATCTATTTATCTTGAAACATGCTATAACTCACACATTTCTCACAAATTCATGCCCAAGCAACAAATCATCACATATTTCATAATAATCTCATAAATCATCATACATTATCTCATTTTATCATCAAATCACAGCAACACATATCCACAACATGTAGCAACCATCTAAGAAGCTCAAAATCAGAAGAAGCATGCTATAAACCTAAGTGAAAGAAGTAAAGAAATACTTACCTTTTGCTATTGCATCTAGATCTCTCTCTCTTGAAGCTCCTGGATCTCTAACCGAAATAATGGATGTTGGGTGGACAATTTCTTACCTAGGGTTTGTTGGAAAACGGAGAAAATAAGCTGAAGGAAAATAAGCTGAGCAAAAATAGGGGAAAAGAAACATTTTATCGCACTTCTCACCTGACACACAAGCTGTGTCTAAGACACACCAGCGTGTGCCCCTCTAAAAACCTAAATCTCTTTCTCCTCACATTATACATGGAATATTTTTTCCAGAATATCTATGTATAAGCCACGAAACGCTCATAAAAGACTTTTCTACCTTCAAACCCTTTTGAATCTATTTTCTATCTGGAAATCTCTCTTTTACCCTTAGTCTCAGAGCATAAAATGACAATTCTACCCCTGGGCCATTACATTGATTCCATAGATTTGGATAAAACTTGGTTAAGTATGTATGTTACGGTCTATAAGGTATAACACCAAAAAGAGATAGGTAGATCACTGAAACTCATCATTGACCTGATTATATCTATCAAGGTTTGATTTTTCTTTTCAGATACACTATTATGTTGTAGCATACTAGGGGGTATGAGCTATGAAACTATATCTTGCTCCCTCAAGTATTTATTAAATTTAACACTTAAGTATTCCTTTCCTCATTCCTTATAAACGATTTTAATACTTTTATCAAGTTTCTTCTTTACTTCATTTTTGAATACTTTGAGCTTGTTAAAACATTCAAACTTGTGTTTTATAAGAAACATATAGTCATATCTACAAAGTCATCAGTAAATGTCACAAAGTAAACTTCCCCATGTCTTTCATATATTGTCATGGGTTGATACCCATTATTATGTATAATCCTTAATAGTTCAGTCACCTTTTCACTATGACAAAAAAAAAAGGGTGATTTGGCCATTTTACCCATTAGACATGATTTAGATTCATCATAAAACAAGAAATCAAGTGATTACAAAATTCTAATGGATTAGAGTTTTATAATACATTATAGGCTTAAATACCCCAAACTATAATGCCATAACTATATAGGATTTAGTTTATCAGTTTCGATACATGTGTTACTTATATTGAGAATTGATTATTGTCCATATTTAGAAAATACAAACCATTAATCAAATGTGTTTTTCCATAGATTATACCATTTAAGCTAATAGTTAGATTATAGTTAGCAATTGAGAATAAAAACCTTCTTTATCTAAAAAGGATATAAAAATTAAATTTTTAGAAAAAATGGTATATAATAATAATTTTTTAGTTTCAAAATTAGCCTAGAGGGCAAATACAACATATAAGATCCTATAATTAGAGCAGTGATCCTTACTCTATTTCCAACTCATAGATCTATCTCTTTCCAACTAAAAAATCCATGCTACTTTACTCCTTACATATCAAAAGTGATATGAGTACCACATCCTGAGTTAATGACCCAAGATGAATCAAGAATAAGGTTAATCTCAATATAAAACACACCTGAGGAAGAAACAATTTACTTCTTCTTCTTTTCAAGGAAAACTTTAAAGTGTTTTCTCCAATGGCCTAATTTGTCTCAAAAAAAGTAAACAACTTGTCATGGACTAAAGAGCAATAAAGGTCTACGTTTAGACTTAGGCCTTTAGTTTTAGCCTTGCCTTTTCCCTAAACACATTTTTTTCACTTACCTTATTCATGTCTTACTAAGCATTTTAAATAATGCCTAGTAATTTAGCCAAAGATACTTTTTTATCTACAAGGTTAAAGTTTATTATAAAACTTGACCATGAAAGAGGAAGAAATTCAACACTAGGTCCATTGCTAGCTTGTTGTTTATAATAAACCTTAAGATAACTACTCTCTCAATATACCTTATCATTTTGGCTACATAAAGGCCAGCTTGTGCACCTTCTAGCATTTTTATAATTGAAGAAGGTTAAACTCACATGATAACATTCAATTCTTTTTTAAGTATTGTATATTTCCTACAAGTGATAAAGAATAGATTGTGTATCCATTTCCTCATGTTGTACTTATAGCTCAGGTACCATATAAGCCAACATTAGGCAGTAGACTTTTATAAGTAAATTTTTCAATATTAGTGGCATTGGGACTAAGTTATTGATATGTTTCCCCTTCAATGATGTACAACTGCTCTTCTTGACATAGGACTATTTGTAAGCTCTTATACCAATCAAGGAATTTGATATCCTCAAGCTTATTTTCCTTTTCTAGAATGATACACAATGAATTTGTTGTTGTCATAGTGGTTTTTGGTTGTACATGTGTATATTAGAGTTTATTAGTTTAGATTATTAATAACTCATTTAATTAGATTGTATCAAATACTTCTATTATTTTTCTCAAGTTAATAGTCCTTACTACTGTACTTGAGAAGTCTTAATAGACTTTCTAGTTAAGATCTTATCAAATCTACTCAACCTTTATTTTGGCAAATAAGGGCAGCCAGATCTGGCTACTTTTGCTAGAAACAATGGCCAGAAACAATCGGTAAAACCAAGGCCAGCCATTTTTTAGTGTTTTCGACTGCTTTTTTTGGTAGAGGTGGCTAGATCTAGCTACCTCCACCAAAACAAGAAGCGGTCAGATCTAGTCGTCTCTATTAAACGAGGAGGTCAAATCTAGCCTTCCTTGGAACCAGGTGGCTAGAAACGACCAACTGGTTCCATTATCGGGGGCAGTGGCTACTTTCATTTTTTTATTTTTAAATTTTTTAAAAATTGTTTAATATTTATTTTATTATTTTATAAAATTTTAATATTAAAATGACTGAAATACCCCTTAACTATTACTGTTGATAGTTAAAGTTAATATTGACTTTGGTCAATTGGTAGGATTTTGGGTTTACAAAACTTGAAGGTGGACTTTCGATAAGCGTCAATCTGTGGGTGGGAATAAGTCCTTTGGCCAAAAAAAATGTGGCAAAATTTTTTGTTAACGCCCAAGTTCTTTCTCTATAAAGGAAGTTAATGCATAAGACCCTAAAAAGACCTCAACTTCCTTTGTATAAAGGAATCAAACTCTCCTTTGTAAGGAAAGCCATTGTGAAGATCACTTTCAATCTCTTTTTGTTTTATGGAAGATTAGACTCTGAAACTTATTTTTCCATCACTCTTAAAAGGAGGCCTCAACTCTTCTCTGTATAAAGGAAAACCTTAAAGAGAACATTTGAAAGCACATATGAGAGAACGTAAAAAGGAAAACTTTAAGCAAGATATGCAATTTAAGACATTCTCTCTCTCCTTTTATAGCTAAAAACAAAAGGCTCAAAAGAGAATTCATCTTATTCATTTCATTTTATATATCTAAAAAATAAAGGATAAAAGGAGATTTCATCCTATCTATTTGATTTTATTAATAGATATATGTTAGTCATCCAAGTAATGCATGACCAATCATATTTCACAAGAAATTGAAACAATAAGATGGATATATAACTTGAAACACACAAAATCATAATAATCCAACTTGCCTATCATAATCTAAAAGATATAGTAAGGTCTCTATGTATCAATATTCATTTTTAGCAAAAGATCCCAAAGTTCTTCAATTCCTCTTTGCACTCCAAAAATTAGGGGGATAGTTGAAGAAAATTGTTAGTCAATAGTTGACAATCTACAAAAATTCTAATTGAGGCAAAAATGTGTCGACAAGAAACTAGCGACCAGACACCTTATACATGATATTCCACAAGGAAAGAGGTTCTCTCTAGGTCAAGGCAACAGTTGTGCTCCAACCAAAAAAGGAACTAATGCAAAACTTTCTACAAGATATTCTCATTACGCTTTCCTAGCAAGAAGATATTAACAACCTTAATAATCGAAATACTATTGATAACTACAATATTCCTTTTTTTAATGAAAATTTGAATTAGGAAAGTATCCATTGAAAACCTTGAGAAAAAAAAAGACAATAATTTTGCTTAATTTAAATTATTTTTTCCCTCCAAAATAGTCTATGTAGAGAGAAAAGAGAAGAGAGGGGAAGAAAAAAGAAAACAAAACAAGATAGAAGAAACAAATATTGACTACTAAAATATCATTCTTTTGTAATACATCACTATTAATAACAAAATCATGGATATAGATATTTTGATTATCAAGTTAAATTACGTTACAAATTGTGTGTCTCATTTATTCTTCTTCTCTTCTTTCCATTTATTTTTTCATACACTGTAGCACCTATACTTTAATCTTTTCAAACTCTAATAATTACGACTATACTCTAGCTTGTGTAAGATGCAAAATTATATATATTAGCTAGTAATTAGAATTCACATCAATAGCATAAACATCTTGCAATTTTAATATTGTAATCTATCAATTTAATTTAATTTAATTTAATTTAATTTATATTCTTTATTTATTACTAAAATAAATTCTATAGACATTCTATATTATGATTATTTTAGGAATGTTTTCCTTTGCTTCCATGTTCTTGTCCGTAACTTTCAGCTTCAAGTGAATCACTTGAATTTATTCTCCTATTATATTAAATTACTAATAATTTAGGTTAAATTTGACTATAGGCCGGTCATGGCCATATGCAGGCCTCATGTCCTGCTTTAAAGAAAAGTCTTGATGAGGCAACTATTTTATCCTTAAAACAAAAAGTGCGGCCCGGATACAGAAAAATTCTTTACTACTTCGTAAATGCTCTTTTTCTAATTGATATTTTTTATAATGATTGTACACAAGCGTTGGCTCCTTCCCCTTTAGGTCAATCTATTGACTATTTCTTCAAGTAAAACATTTTAACTACATACTACCTTTCTAATTGATGTTATCTGTATTAATTGTTTATGAACGACTTTGGCTCTTTCTCATTTAGATATATTGACTATTTCTTCAAATAAAACATTATAAATACGTACTCCCGCAACAAACGAACACATCCAATAACCAAATTCATAACATCAAAATGCATGGCCTTGTTGCAGCAAATACGGTGGTCGCAGCAACGGCTTGTTCGGTGTGGGATGTCTACGGCTCCCTTCAGGTTCTCACAATCATAAATACATTTCTGCCAGATGTACTTGGAACAGTAAAAGTCCTCGAAGGTGATGGACATGTTGGCACAATTCTAAACGTTACATTTCCTCCAGGTAATAAAATTAATTAATATTATTTATCAAACTATTGAATATTAAATATTCCTGTTTGGTTTTTGTTTCAGGAACTCCCGGTGTTGGTTATATGAAGGAAAAAATTACGAAGGTTGATAATAAGAAGCGTGTGAAGGAAACAGAAACCATAGAAGGAGGATTTATAGCATCAGGGTTCAGCCGTTACATAACTCAATACAAAATTATTGAGAAAAATTATACGTCTAGTATTATAACATCAACATTAGAGTATGAGATTGATGATAAGTTAGCAAATCTTACTTCTCTAGTAAACACCAATCTGGTAGAAATACTTGCAGAAACCGTTGGGAAGTACCTCACTGAGAAGACACCTCCTCCTTATTAGAATCTGCTAAAGGAACTTGTCGTCAATGTGGTGATATTATAAAATTTATTGATATTACAATAAAAATAATATTTGTACACTTTGGCTATTATATTGTTTTCTTTAAGTCTGTTTTTCAAGTTTTACATAATTAGTTTACAACTTTGATTTTATGAATTTAGGAACTTTATGTTGATGTATTTATATTCTAATAAAAACTCACATTTGGAGTTATCATTGTGAACCTAGTTTTTCCTTTGCTTAGTTAGTGTCTCCATTTGAACATATTCTATTCAATATAAACCATATCAAAATATTCATCTGATTTTTAAATATTTTTGGCAAGTTAATTCCACCAAAAATTTGTACAAGATTGTTGAAAAAGAAGACTATGTTTGAGATGGAAAGATATATTGACGATAATTATTTCCTATTAAGACAGGCAGCAAGCATTTTTATAGGATATTATTTTGAAAATTATCGTGTACATGTAATTTCTTTTTCAAGTTTTATGAGCACTGAAGAATTGAAGAATGCTTTACTTCGTTATACATAAGGTTTGTTTGCTTGAATAATATATATCGAAATACTTAACGGTAAGAATTTTGTTTTTTATTAAGCCTGTGTTGCAGCTTCCTCTACAATAACCTATATTATAATCTATAATGTGAAAGATGTTTGGTAAATTAATTTGAAAAATGGTTATACAATAAGCTACTTATGAAATAATATGTTTTAGTCAAGGATTCTAAAAGCAAGGGTTTATAGCTTTAGAATTCAAAACTGCTTTTGAAATGGTTAAGTATAAAAACAAAGTAAGGTTAACCTAAATTTTCATTTCTTATAGAAAATTTGTCAATCAAATTAACAATATACTAGAATTTAAAAAGCACTAAAATTTAAGTTTTGAACTAGGTAGCAAGGTGTTTAGAGACGTCAACTGGCGGCGGTGGCCAGCTGCAATCAATGGAACGGGCAGTGTGACGTTCGACTATCGGTAGTGTTTGACATCTAACAAACATCTTCTGCCAACTCTAAACTTTATTTAATTTTTTATATTTATTTTCATAAAATATTTTTAGTATATCTTAACAATAGAGATGGCAATTTCGGCCTGAATAATAAAGATGACAACTTTGGCCGGGAATGGGGATATATAAGTCCCCGCTTTGTCCCCGTCCCTTTAGTCCATCCATAATATACAATTATATGCTTTATAATTTAAGATTATTACAAAATTATCACTACCATATAAACACAATTTCATTACCCTAAATCACATTATCTCTTTCTCTTTGCCACCAAATGCCACCTCATTTATCATATCTTTATCATCTCTCCAAGTCTTTACTTGATAGCACCGTAACAGGTAATTTATGATGCCTGAGGATTTCTATGTTAATTTTTTTATTATTGGTCTTAGGGACGTCAATGGTGCCTTGGAGAAACTCACAGTGTGCTCTTTTACAAAGTCAACCCACAAGAGACGGGTGGAGGGAGAACATAATGTGTCTTGCAATTTTTATTTTCACCATGATTAATCTATGTTGATATAGGCTTACTTTTGGAAATAAGATGTGTTTCTTAATGATTTGTTATTATGTTTACTTGCAACAAATTCCCCTCTAGTTGTATATGTACATATCCAATCGCAAATTTTGGATTGAAATTTTATTGAGATGTTGGTTCTATTATAGAATGGTGAATGAATTTCAAATATGGTAAATGTGTAACATTTGCTAATTACTGTTTTTATTCTTCACTTGTCATCACCAAATGGGGATGGGGCAAGGATTTTTCCCTACTAGTGCAGGGGCAGGGAGGGGATTATTCCCCACAAGGGACGGGAAATATCATCTTCGTAACAAGGTTGGGTTGAGTATGGGGAGAGGTATCCCTCGAGGGGCTAAAAATAGAAATTAAGATATTCAGTCTGTATTTGACTCATTGTCATCTCTACTTAATAATGAACAACTTGTTTGAAAATTGACCCTTAATTATTTTATTTTATTTTGCCATTCTACATGTATCACATTATTTTCTAGAAGTAAAAGCAATTTCTAATCAACAAAAAAATTTTCTACTATCTTATATCAAAAGCCCATGGTCTATTAGTTAAGCTAAACCAAAAGAGAACAAGGGCAGTTATAACAATCCCAGACTACGACTTAGGAAGTTAGCTTGATTGAGTTGGTGCCACACGAATGATGTCATTTAAGCCTGTCTAGATGTCTTCGTAAACCTATTTTAAAATGCATTATATTAATAATTTTTTTTTTTTTTTTTAGTAAAAATTTATAAACAAAGCAAAGAAAAGAACAACCTACGCTCGACTTACTGAAGCAAGCCAGCAAAGCAAAGCACAAGGGCTACCAACATTAGAATACGTAAGTTCCCGCAAAGATAATATGCAAGAGACAGCCAATAAATAGTACAAAAGCTAGAATATAGAAATAACTAGTAGGAGCTCAAATATGATCCATACAATTTTTAACAAAGAGAAACTGATATGTATTCATATTCAAATTTAATTGTGATTTCGAAACTATCATCATCGATCCATACCTTGGTGCCTCCAAATTGTTTCTCTAGCAAATTGAAGTCATTCCGAGCCATTAAAATGAGAAAAACAAGTTTATTCAAGTTTAATTGAAGGTTTTGAAAAAAATTTTGCATCTGTTCGTATAACTTTTCCCAAGACCTTCGAATCATGCTCGAGACTTGCAAAATTCAGAAACAGCACACAAAAGAGTCAAAATTCATCTAATAGCTTCATATGAAGCTAATGAAAAAAACAGAAGTCGAATCAGACAAGCATCGGACCGAAAATAAACAAAGAAAGAAAAGGCCCTGGCGTGCAAGGCCGCAAGAAGCACCTGTGAGTGCAACACCTGCTGCGCACTCATGCACACTGTCCATGTGCAGCATGCTTATACCATGGCGGCTATATTCTGTCACAATTTCTCAATTTTTAGCCTTCTCAAGCCAATTTGCTTGCTTTTGATTCTAAAATTCTCTGATGCATTCTTCTTGAAGATTTTGAGTTTCTAATGACTTTCAACATAGATTTGAGTGCCAATGATTCTCTAGATCGAATTTGAAGAATCAATCTGAATCGAATATTTGATTCGAAAATTTGAATCTAAGACAAATTAATCAAGAAAAAATGTAAGCATACAAGATATAATATTTTAGATTTATTTATATTACAATTTGACATTGTAATTAATATTTAGGCAACTTTAAATGTTTTTGTAATTTATCTTTTAATATTTCTTTTTTTTAACTTATATTATATTATAAGTTAACTAGGATTAGTTTGTTTTTAACCATGGTTGTAACTTTGATATATATCATAACTCGAATCCAAGTACGAATTCAGAAACATCATCATTGATTCATGCCTTGACAACTCCAAAGTTCTTTTCAAGCCTATCAAAGTCTTCTCAAGCCAATAATGCAAGAAAAATGAGCTTATTCGACTTCGATTAAAATATTCAAAAGGAATTTCAAACCATTTCGCATAATTTCTGCCGAAACTTTTGAATCGTGCTCAAGCTTGAAAAAAATAAAAAATGGTATATTAAGGAGCATGAATTCATCAAATGGCTTCATACGAAGCCCATGAAAGAAATGGGAGTCAAATCGGATGCGAATCAGATTGAAAACGCACAAGTGAGGAAATGGCCTGGCACGCACGGCCCAGCGCACGCCTGTGCGCGCCCATGCCGCACCCTGTCGCGCAAATGTGCGCGCACAAGCGCTGCCTTGTAGCACAAGCAAGCGCGCTGCGTGCGTGCATACATGTGCGCACGTTATCCGAACGCATGCTGCATGTCGCGGCACCTATATTCTGTCCTCCATTCTTCCATTCCCCTGTCTTTCAGCCAGTTTTGCATGCCACAGCTCCCAGAACTTCTCCAAAGCAACACCCTTGATATTTTGAGTTTCAAATGACCTCCAACATGGATTCGAGTGCCAACGATTCTTTGGATCGAATTCGAGCAATCAATTCAGATCGAATCCTCAAATTGAAAATTTTGAATCAAGGTCAATTCAATCAAGGAAAAATTATATGAAGATACATGCATACAAGATTATGATATTTTAATTATGTTTATATTTAATTGAGCATTGTAATTAGTTTTTAAGCCACTTTAATACCTTTGTAATTTTCTTTTTAATATTTTCTTTATTTAAATTGTAATGTATTTTAAGTAACTAGGGTTTAGCTTAAATGTAACCATGGTTAAAGCTTGCCTATATAAAGGCAAACCAAACTCATTGTAAAGAAGTTTTTGATGAAATGAATATTTGAAAAGCCTTGGCTTTCTTTCAATTCCATGATGTTTTGGTGGCTCATGTGAATGTTTTTATTTCCTTTATCCAAATTTCCATTTGCAAGAAGGAATTTGGTAGTGGAAGAACCTTGGTGGTGAAATTTCCTTTATCCTTGGTTCACCCTCAAATTGGTGGAGAAATCCTCTATGTTTGAGGTTTGTTTTCTTGCAACATTTTCATTTATGTTTGTTGGTGATGAATTAGTGTTGGATTTGGGTTGACGATTGCATGAATTTGAGGACTTTGATGCTTTTTTGGGTGCTGGAAGTTTGATATGTTTTTTATAAAATTCTCAATCACTACAAATACAAGAAAATGGCTGTCAATCTTGATCAAACTTGCCTATAAAAGACAACATTTTCATTGTAAAAGAAGTTTTTTGATGAAATGAAAATTTGAGAAACTTTTGCTTTTTTTGAAATCCATGATGCTTTGATGACTCATATGAATACATATTTTCTTTATCTAATATTTTTGCAAGTGAATGTTAGTGATGGAATTTTTCTTTATCCTTGATTTACTCTCAAATTAGTAAAAAAACCCTTTTTGTTTAAGGTTTCACAATCTTGCAAATTATTTTTAAGTAATATAATTGTGTTGTAACTTCAGTTCCATTTTCTTACTTTTCTTTGGTTGTTGTTCGATGATCTTAAGAGGTTGATTGTTGAAAGTTTGAATTTACTTTTAGCTGGAATTACAGTAGATAGAATTTAGAATGAATATGACATGAAATATGTATGAAATGACATGATTTTAGTGTTTGTTTTGATGTTAAAAACCTGAGGTGATTTTTATGAAATTTTCATCACTAAAAATACAAGAAAAGAGCTGCCATTATTGATAAGAAACAAAAACTTATCACTATACAAAATGTCCATCCCAAACATAAAAATATCCATATAATACTCACAGGACCCAAAAAATGCTGCCAACATTAGAGAGGCAGCAAGCGATATAAGCAGGCTTATTCTTCCGTTACAAATCAAGGCCGAAACGTTAGTAAACATCCACTCCAAGCATCATCTTCTACCAGCCTTCCGAGGGAGAGAAAAAAAAAAAAAAAGGAGAAAAGTATTCTAAACCCAGCCAAAAGAAGCCTTTGAAACTGCTGAAATGGAGTGAATAAATGGAATCACTGTTCACGGAACAGAGGCCGTGAACAGTGTTTCCAGGGTAACCAAAAAAGCAGCTGCTAAAACCAACCCTTGGGCTCATCCAATGCAGCTTTTTCATGTTCCAGCAAATGCAAAAGTCAACATGAGGACCAAGGAGCTGGAAGAAATGAGAAATTAACCAAATCCAAAGTCTTTCACGGCAAAGCAGGCAGGTGCATAACAACCAACCAACAATTAAAGAGTGCAAGCAGCCTGCACAACAAAATAAAAAGGACTAGGGCAGTAACCATCATGCATTGGTAGCTAACATAAGGACAGAAGGTATATAAATCAGCACCAAAACCATGCAGCACAAGCAAGGGAAAGAGTCAGCAAATATAAGCATAAATGCAGAATTTTTCCGCCAATGTACAGTGCACGTGAATAGTTCCAGCCACAGCAAACTATCAAACATTTACGTTAAGAGCATGAGACAGGAACAAAGGCAAAAGGAGTCCATCAGCAGTTGTAAACCATCATGCAGCATGGGGAAAAAAGGCCTAGAGGAGCTAGCAAGACTAAGATTCAAAAGCAGCAACCAAGAACCCAAGTAGCTGCTGCCCCAGCCACCAAGCAACAAATCAGCCCGGGGAGCAACCAATCAGGTCCACCACCCTCTAAGAAAATTGCAAAGCAAGGAGGAAGGGTAATAAAAATAGTCACCAGTGTAAAATACATTGCTGAACACCTGCAAAAAGAACACACAAGTTAGGGAAAAATAGACTCTACTTACATGCATGTAAGACCTCTCCTCTGTTCTCTCTAAAGGGACATAATCCACAACATCAATAGTTGAAGATCCAAAGAGGAAGATTCCATCTCCTAGCGGCGATTTCATTACTAACAGAGAGTTTGATATTTGTGAGTTCTCCTCCCTTGTGTCTAACAATCCTTTTGATATTCTCCTTCAACCTCTCCTTGGACACTGAAACTTCTTGAAAAGATCCCATTGTTTCTTTCCCTCCAGATATCGTAAGTACTGGCTGTAGGTGAGGTTGCTAACGTCTAGGATTTCTTCCCAAAGATGCCTACTATAATCACACTGAAAGAAAAGGTGGCAAATATCTTTATTATGGGATTAACAAGAACACACAAGGCAGAATTAGTTAACCCATACATCACAAGTTTATCTTTATTATTCAGCCTGCCCTTAGTAGCCATCCAAAAGATAATCGCATGCCTAAGAATCAATTTCATATGCCAGATAATATCAACCCAATTGACCTCAGCCTTTCTATTCTTAATCTCATTCCAAGCAAAGTGAATTGAGAATTTACCGCTGGGCAAGGAAGCCAGATGATAGTATCTTTGCCTCCCCTAGGGTAACCTCCAACACCATTTTTGACCTCCATAAAATCAGCCAAGTTGTTTCCATCAATGAATTTATCCACCTTGACACTCTTACGAAGACCCATGTCAAAAATGGCACAATCACCATACTTCTTAATCAACGGACCTTCATGATGACAATTGTCCATCCAAAAGAATATGTCCCTCCCATTGCCAATGCAATACTTGATTTTTTTTCCGTCATCTCATCCCTTATTTTTAAAAGCTTCCTCTAGCCCCAAGGACTATCACTATTAGTCCTAATGTCCCGTATACTTTTATTTTTCAATCTATTCCTCTTCACCCAATTCACCCAATTAGACTGGCTATCTAGCTAGATTATATCCTACCTAAAGTAACCCTGTTCCAGTCCCCCTTCATTTTTGGGCAGACAAACCTCCTCCTAGGCGACTTTAACCTTATGATGGTTCAGATCAACACCATTCCAAAATAAATCCCTGAGTTTGGCATTAATATCTTTTAAAACTCTACTTGGCAAGACAAAATGAGTAGACCAGAAAATCTGGAGGCAAAATAGGATGACTGTAATAAGCATAAGTCCAGCAGCATAAGTCTAGCAGCATAAGAAAGCCATCTACTTTTCTAAGACTTCATTCTCGAAATGATTCTATCCACCAGATATCTACAGTCCAAGGCATTAAACTTGGGCTTTGTTAACAAAATTTGGGAGAATCACCTTAATTTATTGGCCAAATCTTAGAGATACAGTTATAAATAGTATTGTAGCAAGAAATAGGCTTACTCTTTAGCACTCAAAGTTTTATCACGCTTAGGCACCAACACCACGATGGTAAATTCACCTCAAGCAATAAGAAGCCCAAGGAGAAGAAGTACCAAATAGCCTCCATAATATCCACACCACCAGTACCCTAACCTTTTCTAAAGAACAAAATAGTAAAACTATCAAGACCATGAGCTTTGTTACAATTCATGCTAAATAGAGTTCTTTAATTTCTTCCTCAAAAACCTTTTTTCCAAGCAACGAGGCCTTAGCTTCCAAGATATGGTAATCAAGCATACAATCAAGCCCAATAATATGAGTATTGCCATTATGCTTAGAAAGAATAGTCAAAAAATAATTAACAAGCTCCCCCCAGATCTTTTCTTTTTCATTAACTAATGTGTCATCCTCAAGAATAAGTCCATTAATAGCATTCCTACTCCTTCTACCATTCAGACGCTTGAAAAGTAGCTAGTATTTTGATCACATTCCTTTTTGCTTTATCAAGGATTCTTCCATCAAACCTAGTCACTTAAACTCCTTTGCTTTGACTTTTTCCTCCTCCGTAATGGCAATGTTATAAGGGCTCCTATTTAATCTGATCTGGACATTTTCCATATTCGTCTTAACACTTTTAACTCTTTTTGAAATGTTCCATAACTTTTTGTTATTAAGCTTCTTGAGTTTATACTTGACTTTTTTCAACTTAGAAAATATTTTAAACATCGGGTTACCTTCACCCTCCTCCTTTTAGGCTTTACCAACAATAAGAAGAAACTTCTCATGACAGGCCATAAAATTGAAGAATTTGAAAGGCTTCCTCCTAGGCTTCTCCTCCTCCTTACACTCTACAATTCTAGGGCAGTGGTCTGATATACCATTCACAGAAAATAGACCACATGATCTAGGGTACTCTTGAAGCCACTTTTCATTAACCAGAATTCTGTCCAACTTACACAAGATTCTATTAGTCTCCTCCCTCATGTTGTTCCATGTAAAGAAATTCCCTAAATATCTAATATCCTTAGGCATCATTACAACAAATGTCAGGCCTCATCGCTGTTATCCCATCTAGTAGTCTCGCCAAATTTCTCATACCTATAGTCATGCCATTGTTAGCATTGTTTAACCTACTAATTTCCTCTCATAACCTATTTCTCTCAAAGTAATTATTCGAAACATAAATAAAAGAGAAGAGGCCTCTCATCTGATTCTTTAAATTCTTAAACTCACAGTGGATAATTTGCTAATGCTTTATAACCACATTGACTTTTACTTTATCTTTATTCCAAGCCACCCAAATCTTACCCCTTGAATTAGGGACATAATTTTAAGTAAAGTTCCATTCACCAAAAACATTATTCCTAATGTTTTCTACATTTCTCTCACTAACCTTAGTTTCAATAATTGCCAATATATCCAACTTATGATTGACAATAAGGACTCTAATTTCTTTTTGTTTGAGAAGACCATTCAGTCCTTTAATGTTCCAAAATCCACAACTAATCTTGAAGTAGTGGAAGATGAATTCCCTCTTAACATCCTACCACTTTTTTTCCGCTAGCTTTTACTACTTTTAGCCTTACCTACTTCCTTAAGTTCCTTTTCATCCCCTTTTGGTTCCTCCTACCCGGAATCTCTTCATGTGATTCCATTTCATTACTACTATAGACCTTTTTCTCCAAAGTCGATTTTTCCTTTTGGGAAAGTATAATTCACCCTTCATTCATTTTACCCGTATCCTTAAGATAATTATCAACTTTCTCAACTCCTTGAGGAGACCTCACCAAGATCCAACCTTTGTTACTATCCACCTCTTTAATAAAAGAATTAGAAGACTTTGGGGGATAATCTTCCACTAAGTGGTCAAAATTCCTAGTAGTATTAGATCTATTCTTGAGAATCTCAACACCTAGGTCACTCTCCCTAAGAATTAAAAACCAGTTATTATAACTAACCGTAATATCCTTCTTGTCAGGCTCATCAATTAACTTTCCTTTACCCTTGGTATCCATCCTACTTGAGGACTCATCTACACTAGTCCCAACTTTAGGATCCTTCTTCAAAATCCTCTTCTTCTTAACCATTTCTCTGGTTTTACCTTATTTATAATCCTCACTCTGATGCCAATTAACCTTAGACCTTAAGCATCTTATAGGCCTTTAGCTATATTCCACTTTTAATTCCATCAAAACACCATTTAGATGAGCTCAAGCCTATCCGGAAAAGGTTTAAGATTATCAGCAAAAGGCTTTTCTAAGTCCATCTTAAAATAAACACGAGTATAATCACGTCTAAGGCAATTTTCAATAACTAAGTCCATTTAAAGTGGTCTCTCCAGGCCACTCACCATATAACTTAATCCCTTCATCGTCTAATATTCCAAAGGTAGCCTTAAAATTTTAACCCAAATTCTAATTTTTTAAACTTTTTTAGCCACTAAAAAAACAATTTTAGCCTATTTGTTAATGAAAATATATTGACCCATCAAAAACCAAGGTCCTTTCTTCATAACAGTAGTCATATTATCATTATTTTGGAACTTCAATATAAACATACCTTGGCCATTCAAAATAATATCAACCAGCCCCATATTCACCCATATCCTTTCTGCAAACTTCTTCACCACCATGAACAGAGGTTTCTTTCTAAGGTAAAAAATCCGTAACAAAAATCTCACTTTTTTGCCCCTTTATTGATAGCCTCAATAGGTGGCTCAATAAAATGCTTCCCAATGCAATAACGACAAAAGGAAAGAACTCCCAAAAAAGTTGTGTACACCTCTCTTGAAAACATATCTCTCCCAGGCCTAGCATTAGCAATCACAACACCAACATAACCACTAGGAAGAGGTATCAAGCTAGCACCCCCTTTCACCCGAGATTGGAGGCTGATGGTAACTCTTGATTCCTTATAACCAATGGACAATGATTGTCAATATAAATGAGTACACACTAAAATTAATCCAAATAAATTTAATAAAATTAACAATAAATTTAACCAAATAACACAATGCCCATCCAAGGCGTATAAATCAACCTTATTAGTTAACCCATCGTCCATCCACTATTAATAGTCCTATGTTCGGGCAATCATTAAGTCAAGATAAAGTAATATCCAACATTTCCAATTCCACAATTCTATTCATGGTAATGATTATTCTCAATCCAATTTAACTATATTTATTTTTTTTCAATAAATTCACAATTTAATCAATAAATAACCAACAATTCAAAAATTATTTCAACATATGAAATTCTATGCATAAATCAACAAATCTCACGCAACAATTCAATTAACTTGCTATTCTAATTCTATCATTTTAATTAGAATTAAATTCAATAAATTTAATAGTTTTAATCCGTTACCCTTGCAAATTAAATCTCAACTTGACTTCAACTTGTTATATGGGTCAGAAATCAAATACAGAGGACCATGGAGAAGTTGTTGACTTAGATGCTCCGAGTGTCACCAAAATGTTGTTGGAGTGAAACAAAATATGATCTTATGTAGTACTCATCAAGGTGAGTCCAATGGCGGTGGTCGCTTGCCCAGTTCCACTCAGTTTGGCTGGATCAAGGCCAAGAAGTCACAGGCTCCTACTTGCCAAATCACCACTAATGGTCGCCTTTCAGGGGCAAGGATGATCGGAGCTCACGCCTTAGGTCACCAATAAGGTTGTGGGGGTGGTGGCCTGGAGATTTGGTGTTGGAATGGAGTGGGCAACAACCCCTCTGCATGGTTTCTGCTACTCCGACATTCTCCTCCATTCGTGGCTGTGGCGAGCTCGAATGGTGGCAGCAAGGGTCCTGCAGAGCCTGGGCGGAGTGGGGTAACAAATTACTATTTCATCAAAGGGAGCTTCCCTTAGATACACCAACTTAAGCTATATCTTTGCTTCTAATATTTAATACTGATATCATAAATAAGTTTATTTTTTTTAAACGACAAATATTTACTTTAATATTTTATCATTCACATCAGACCATAACATATATTTCAAAAAATAAAATAAAATTTATGAGTTTAGCAATAAAATTTAGAACGGTTATCTGCCATCTTGGCGAATAGGTTCCAAGCATTTCTTCTTCTAAAATGCCCATTGTGAAGAATGTATGGGATGCTTTAAAAGATGATTTGTCTGCAATTGTTGTTTCAATCTTTTTTATATCAAGAATTTTTTATGCCTGCAAGACAAAAATATATATTTGCTCTGTCAGCTCCAGAAAATAAAGCGAACCTTAACAAATAAAAAGTCTTGCATAAAATTTTCTTTACCTCTACTAAGACAATGTCCTCAAAGAGCTTATCCTTCTTAGCTTTCCTACCAAGTTCCTGCACAAAAGTGGTCTTCCAAAGACCACCCATCCCATAAACACCAAATATTCTCATCATTTAAAGCATCTCATACATTCTTCGCAGTGGGGTTTCTTGATTCAAATGCCAAATAATCTTCGCCAGATCTAAGCCAAATCTCCGGTAGATTAGTTGAGAAGGAAACTGGACCCAATTCCTTTTCTTGCTGGAAGAGTGGATTAAGATCATCCACATCCTCATGCCACTCCTTAACATTTTGTTTGACTTTTGTTTTCTTTAGCTTATCAACTTCTTCTTGGAGACTGTCAAAGTTGCTCTTGTAGTCGAACAAGTACTTAAATTGACGCCAAATAGGAGCAGCCAACCAGTTTTAAACTTCAAGGACAAGACTCACCACACCCTCGACACTCCCGGCAACATCAACCAATTGTTTTAAACTTTTTTCAAGTTTGAAAAACTGAAGAGAAGTAAACCAATTAAAAATATTTCAAACAAAGATAAGAATTACTGATTTTTTTTTTCTTTTTTTTTTGGCTGGTAAACAAGAAATAACCGAAAGCAAAAAGTGATCTGGTTTGTGTGTAAAAATATTTTTTTAGCAATATAGAAAAATGAAAAGAAATGGGTGATGGTGTTTGTGAGAAGAAAACTGAAAAATAAGGTGGACAAGAAGAGACTCAAGTAAAGCCGGAGAGAAGAGGGATGAAGGTTTCACAGGAAAATAAGAAAAGTTTAAACTTGATGGTAAGTGCAAATGCAAAGAGTGAATATGGAAAAATATGATAGCAAATAAGAACACTGTCATATTATTTTGTATAGCCTCAAATATAAAACTTCAGCACAAAAAAAGCCAAAAAATTTTAATCCCACTTGAGTGATGCCTCTTTTCACATATAAAGATAAGCCCAAAGGACATAATTCCACCCAAGGTTCGATAAAAAGGTAAAATTCTATCCTCAAATTTCTCAAAAATCAAATACTCATTTTGGATTAAAATTAATAATTAAATTTAATAATCAACAACTAAAAATTAATAATCAAAAAAATATTTTTAATTTTTGAATAAAAAATTAAAAATATTAAAATAATATTAAAATAAATAATAAAAATTAAAAAAAAAGTTACGACTGCTAACAATAGTAGTTACCTATAAAAAAACTAAAAAAGTCAAAAATAACTTTTTGGTTCCATTTGGTAGAGAATGTTAGATTGGCCTTCTCCATTTTTCTGCGAAAGAGGTTAAATCTAATAGTTTTTACTATCAACTATAGCTAAAAATGGTCGTTGTTGTTTCCTCCATCAAATATGGGTGAAAACAGTTAAAAATAGTTAGTCTTAACCCAATAACCTTTTTCAACCATATTTGATGTCTGACCACTTTTGTCAAAATCCTCCTCTATCAAACAGGACAACGCGTGAATCAAAAGATCATTTTTGATCCTTTTGTTTTTTCACAGATAGTAATTACTGTTTTTTTATGTTTTATTTTTATTTTATTTTTTAATTTTTTTATATTATTTATATTTTTATTTAAATATTAAATTATATTTTTATTATACTTATTTTTTGTTACAAAAAGTTTTAGTTATTTTATAAAAAATAAATAAAAACAAATTAATAAATAAATATTTAAATTTTTTAAAATTTTTTATAATAAATTATTTTAAATTAAAGGGTGAGATTTTATCCTTTCCATTAATCTTTGGCTGAGAATAAGTGCCTGAAGATAAACTCATGTGGGCATGCGCAAGAGCCAAGACTATCACCTGCAACACAGACAAAAAATACAGATATTATTTATATTGCATGCCCAATGAGGGACCCAACTCTCAACGCTCACCATACAAAGCATAATCACCAAATTAATTAATTTTGCTTTTCACGTGGTGGCCAGCAGATGCGTACAAGGGCACACTAGTGGTGGGATTCATCTGATCTGCAAATTAGTATGTATGGACAAGGAACAGAGTTCAAACATTAAATAAAGAGAAGCGACATATAACATTGCTCTTCACGTGGTGGCCATTACATGCATCGGACAGGCAAACCTGAGCTGGTTTCCACTCGTCCCCATTATATATTATTATATATATATATGAACATAAGACGCGAGGGGCCAAAGTTTTTTGTAATTTTTAGGCCAAAGAATTTATTCTCACCCTAGACCAAAATTCAAATATATTTTAATTATTTTTTAAATAAAATAACTAAAATATCCTTTAATAAATAAAAATTTATAATAAAATTATAAAAAAAATTTAAATATAAAAAAATTAAAAAATATATTAAAAATTTGAAAAATTTTTAAAAAATAAACTGGTCACAGCCGTCGATGCCGACAGCGATGGCCGTTGATAACCGTACCAGGTGGCTGTCTCTGACCATCTGGTTCCAGGGGAGGCCAGATCCGACCTCCCCGTTGGGTGGAGGCGGCCAGATCTGGCTTCCTCCGCCAACAAACATGGCCAGAAACGATTGCTGGGACCAATACTGGCCCTCTTCGACTGTTTCCGGTGGCCAGATCTGGCCGCCTCCTCCAAAACAGGAGGCGGCCGATCTGACCGCCTCCACAGAACATGGAGGCCAGATCAGGCCTCCCCTAGAACCAGGTGGTCGTCTAACCAGGTGGCCGAAGACGGCCACCTGGTGGTTATCAACGGCCACCACCGTCGACATCGGCGGCTGTAGCCAGTTTATTTTTTAAAAAATTTTTAAATTTTTTTAAATTTATTTTATTATTTTATAAAATTTTAATCATAAAATAACAAAATTATCCCTGGAATGTTACTATTTTTTATTTATTTAATATTAAATTGTTTCCAGGAGTGGGAGACTGGTCTCTTAAAACTTGGAGGGTGAGACTTTGTCCCCACCTCAAACTATGGGTGGGAAATAGTCCTTTGGCCTAATTTTTATTAATCAATATATTAAGAAAAATTAAGAAAAACTGATAAGCACTGCGATTAGACAATTCGAGGATGTCCACAACCCTAAAAAATCCTGCAGAGAAATGGAAAAAGAGATGTAAAAACAGAGGGGAAGGGAGGAAAGTAAATTTGTATAAAAGTCGATCTTATTTCTTCTCTTATCCTCAGCAATATAAAGGTGATTTGTAAAAGTTTTGCAACCCAGTAACAACCGCCAAGTGTCCTTTGCCAACAGATTTACATAACAAATCACGTAACAATATTGTTAGAACTTTCCATATTATTTGAGTAGCTCTGTTTCACACACAAACATTAGTTTTCTTCAGGCACATTGGACGTTTGTCCTCCATATCATTTGAGTAGCTCTGCTTCCAGTCACGTGGAAGAATAGACCTTCGCTTAGACGTTTTGGATTTCTCCACCTCAGCTAGTGTCATATCAGTCCCCACGCCATTGAGACAAACCTTGCCCTCAAGGTCAAATTGAGGAAAAGAGCGAATGAAATCCGAGTAGGAGACCCAAGAAGCATCCTCAGGCAAGAGATCTTCCCATTGAACCAACAATTGCAAGTCTCGTCGACCTTAACGAATCAAAAAATGCTAATGAAGGATAGCAAGAGGAAGGAGTAGAGGATGACTACCCACAAAAGATGATGGTAATTCAGCAGGGTGAAGATTAGAATCAGCAAAATAAGGCTTCAACAAGTAGATTCGAAAAAAATAGTGTACACGAACACTAATAGGCAATGCAAGTCGATAGGCGACAAAGCCATTACAAGCCAGCACAGAAAATGGTCCATAAAACTTCTTTGCAAGCCTAGAATAAGATTGTTGAGTTGTGGAAGCTTGTCAGTATGGTTGAAAACGGACCATCACCAAGTCACCCACTGAAAATTCCATATCACGCCTCTTCCGATCAGCAAGTTGTTTCATGTGATTACGCACATTTTATAGATTTTGTTTCAGTTGTTGTAGGAGTACATCTCTATCCATCAAAGAGGTCTCCACAGCCTTAATGTAATTCGTGACTTCCCAAATGAAATTAGGGGGATGACCATAAACTACCTCAAATGGAGTGCATCTTATAGCAGAGTGGGGAGATGTATTATAGGAATATTCAGCCCAATGAAAAAACTGAGATGAACGACATGGCATGTCGATAACGAAGCAATATAAATATTACTCTAATCCGCTGTTTGTAACCTCTGTTTAACCATTAGATTGAGGGTGATAATCACTGATGTGAAATAACTCATGCCAAAAAGAGCTAATGAGCAGGGGGTTAGGATCACTAACAATAGACTTTGCCAACCTATGAAGCCAGACAATCTCAACCACAAAAATGTAAGCAATAAATATGCTAGGAAGAGCAAAAATGTTACATTGTTATCACAGTAGATCGTTAGTGGTCTAAAGATAGAATTAACCCCGCGAAGCTCCAAGATATAATTTCTCAACCATATTACCAGAGTTGATGCTCCATAATAAGTAATAAACTCTACATACATGGTTAAAGAAACTATCATAGTTTGTTTAGCACTTTTCCATGATATTACCCTTCCTGCGAGCATGAAAATATATCCCAAAGTAGACTTATAGTCATACACACAATCACCAAAATTTAAGTCTAAGTAAGCTACTACCTCAAGATTTTCCACTCTTCTGTATACAAGCTTGTAATCTTTTGTCCTCTATAGATATTGCATAACTTTTTTGGCTACAATCCAGTGATCAATCCCAAGATTAGAGAGATAACAACCAAGTACATTTACAGCAAAAACTATGTCAAGCCTAGTACAAACTTAAGCATACATCAAGCTTCCAATGGCACTAGCATAAGGTACATACTGCATGGACGTCTTATCTACATTAGACTGAGGACACTATTGGATGTTGAACTTATCACCCTTAACCATAGGTACATCTCCAACTTTATAATTTTGCATGTTAAATCTTTGAAGCACACGATCAATGTATGCCTTATGGGATAAGCCAAGCAACTTATGAACTTGATCACGTTGAATCTCAATACCAAGGACAAATAATGCTTCTCAAGATCTTTCATATCCAAAGCCCTAGATAGAAATATCTTCGTCTCACAAAGCAAACAAACATCACTAATCGCTAACAAAATATCATTAACATAAAGAGCTAAGAAAATAAAATTACTCTTATTGATCTTCATATAAATACATTGATCAAATTTGTTCTCAATAAAACTATATGAAGTTACTACTTCGTCAAATTTTAAATACCACTAACAAGAAGCTTACTTAAAACTGTGTATAGACTTTTTAAGCTTACAAATCAAGTGTTCTGAACCATTAACAACTAAACCCTTTGGTTGTCTCATATAAACTTCTTTTGATAAATCTCATTCAAAAAAGTTGTCTTCATATCCATTTGGTAAAGCTCTAAGTCAAAATGAGCCACCAAAGTCATAATGATTCTAAATATCTTTAGAAGAAACATAAGAAAAAGTTTCATTAAAGTCTATGCATTCTCTTTGAGTGAAGCCTTTGGCAACTAACCTTGCCTTAAATCTATCAATTTGGCCATTGGCATCATTTTTAGTCTTATAAACCCATTTACAATTGATGGGTTTAAAACCATGAAGTAGTTTTACAAGATCCTATACTTCATTATCACTCATTGATTGTATTTCTTATTTCATTGTTGTAAACTATATATCTGACTGAGGACTAGAAATAACTTCTTTAAAGGTCACATGATCTATAGACTCACTAATATCATAATCAGATTCTCTAAGATATATATAATAACCATTAGAAATTGTTATATGTCTTTCTCTAGTTGATCTTTTAATTGGAATTTTAACAATTGGTTCATTAACTACAACATCAGATGAAGATGGTTGATCTGAAATCTACTCAATAATAGGCTCTTTAGCCATGACTTCATCAGGAATATTTTTAGGCGTTATAGTATTTTCTTAAGCCTATTGTTTGGTCTCGATAATAGGATTTCATTTTTAAGCTCATATCATGATCATAGACCTATTACATAGTAAGGTTAACCACTCATGAGGCATGATACGTAATTACATGACTTGGTATGCTACAGTAAGATATTTTTTTTAGAAAAAAGATCAAAGGATCCAAAACATGTGTTAAGTAAGTGTTGAACCCCTAAGTGTTTTGATGATAACAAAAAATGATGTTACATTGACTAATATGTCCTAACATGTTTGAAATCATGACCAAAATAAGACAAAGCTTTG
This sequence comes from Anacardium occidentale, assembly GCA_026122585.1. Lineage (NCBI taxonomy): Eukaryota > Viridiplantae > Streptophyta > Magnoliopsida > Sapindales > Anacardiaceae > Anacardium > Anacardium occidentale. The sequence continues at coordinate 498,507 of JAJEJH010000154.1, forward strand.
TTTATGTTTTGCAGGAAAAATGTACGATCGTGACACTAATATATACGCCCATACATAAGTCACTTTTGTCTCGTACATGCATTCTCACGACACCGTGACGTTGTCCATATTCGAGTCTGTATAAAAGTGATTGGTCATTCACGCTTGTACATTATATATGTACGCTCGTGCAATACCAACTCTTTGTCAATCACAAGCATGAAAGTCTCGTGAGTGCGTCATACATGAGTCAAAAGTAGTCAACTCTTATGTACGCCAGTGATAGGGAAAGTCACGCCCGTGAAGGTGCAAAAAGAGTCACGCCTCTAAGTCACGATCAGTTCTGCCCGTACAAGGTCAAGGTTCTAAAGTTAAAATAATGTATGCCCGTGTATCAGTAATGTACGACCGTGCGTAGGTAAAATATGGAGCGTACATATTCTCGTATAATATGTTGTGCATAACTCTGTACTTGATTCTGAAAGATGAAGGGACACGAAGTCATGCCCGTGAATGATGTGGTCACGCCCGTACACGTGCTGGTGCCAAGAAAAATTTGACCGTTAGGAGAACAGCTCGAGGCATTAAATGACGATGTCACGCCCGTAACTATATCTTTATGCCCGTACATTAGAGTAAAATTTCAACTTTAGCTATTGCAATGGATCTATTTCTTCTCCAATGGATCCCTACTATTTTCAGTAAGTTTTGAGCTACAAATTGGAGACTCTTTGAAGTGAGAAATGTGGCAGAATTAGTGCACTCAATAAAACTTTAATTTTCTCTCATTCTCACACTTCATCTATCATTCCTCTCATTGCATATTCTTGAAGAAAAATTGTTGTGTAAAGTTGTCAATCACCCTTAGAGAGACAATATCATTTCTATATCTTGCTTACAAACTCATTGGGCGTAATCCTGTATAACTACTGTTAAGGGTGAAATTCTCTTGAATCAAAACTATATTGTGGGCATAATCCCAAATCAAGTAGTGTAAGTAGTTAGGCGCAATCCTGATTTAACTAGTGGAAACTTCAAGAGGATTTCCTTGAAGGAGTGGACGTAAGATGCTTGTGGTCAAAGCCCTGAACCACTATAAAATTCGGCTGAGCATTTATATCCCTCACTCTCTTAATTTTGATTATTGCTATATATCTATATGATTTGGTTTATTGCTTAGTTGACTTGAATAAGTCTAAATTAGTTAATTGATTGTGTTGATTAGCTTATTCTATTTGAAAAAGATTAAATTTGCAAAAGGTTGTTAATAAACCTATTCACCCCCCTCTATGTTTATTTGTCATTTAGTATTTGGGGTTTAACAGTAAGAATAAAATGCTCCATAAAGACGTATCATTCAGGGGTGAATACAAAGGAACACTTATGAGATCCAATTTCTAACTTATTGATTGTAAGTCAATATGGTTTCAGTTTCAACTTATTGACTGTAAGTCAATATGGTTTCAGTTTCAACTTATTGACCGTAAGTCAATATGGTTTCAGATTTTAGATTACTAATTTCAACACTAGCATAGTTATATTTCTAGCTTACTAGCCCAAGGGTCAGTATGGTATTCTACTCTTAGCTTACTGGTAAATCACCAGTATAGTATAACTCATTTGACCAAGGTGTCGAATCTTTATATTTATCAACTTAATCAGTATAATAACTGAGATTTCTAGATATGTCTTTGTTTCTTGGAATTTTCAAACATTAAAAATAAACATGCTTAAAGGTGACTTCTAGGTTTTAGCATATTTCATACCATGACATTTATTACATTGCATGGTTCAGATTCCAAGAAGCATGATAGTTACAGTATTAGAAATAATATACTATAGGAAAGTTAGAAGGCTAGAAAATACTTGCTGAATAATTTTATCAATCACTCTTTTATGCTTCAATTTTCCTTGCAAGTCAGTGAATAAAGCACTAAGATGGGCTAGAGTAGGCTATTGAGGAGTGATCTTGGTTTTGCAAAGTACGAGTCAGCTATTTATATGCGTATATAGTTTTCATGCATGTATATTTTTGTGATATGGTATACATTTAGTACTCACCACTTATGTTATAGTTAGAACGTGCATGATGTTTAATTTTAGTGCTTTTTTGTGCATACTCAAGCTTCCAGATTGTATATTTTCAGTAAGCTTTCATATGGGATTCCTGCTATGTATATGGTTACACATTTCCATAACTATAAATAATCTTAAATAATGTAAAAGTAATATACATAGCAATGAGTCTTACAATGTATGTTTTCAGTATTTATTAATGTAATAGTAAAATATAAGTTTCCTCCCAGGATACTGTGTAGTGGATTTTAGCATACCATCATATTTTACTATAACTTATACATAGTACATGGTTTTCATATTAGTAGCAGTTTTATAGGGATTCTTGCTATCTATTAGAGATGTTTTATATAATGATTATAATAATATTAATAATTATTATTATAAAAATATAGTAGTAAATGGTAATATATAAAAAGGACTCTTATAGCATTAGAATCAGAACATGTTTTGAGACATCATAACAAGTTATGAGCCATTAGAGTAGATCTTAGCTAATGTTTTCGAAAAATATGTTTTTACATAGCATTTTTTTCAAAGCTATATGATATGAATTCCACTCCACTAACACTTCTTCATGATCATGGTAAACATCCAAGAGTAGAGGAAATTCATAAAAAGAATTTCATGGTCCAAAACAACTACATATGTAAGTCTACTAAGAGTAATTTCCACACACATTATAAAGACAAGATGAATGAGATCAAATTCAAGCAATGCAACTTTATTAAGCTCATGTATTCTAACCTTCATTCATGGCCCTTCAAGGAGTTCAAAATCATAAAGTGGTTACACAACAAGTTTAAAGACAAAAGAAGAAGTCAAGTCAAGCCAAACCAACCAAGGGCTTATACTTAAACATGTATGTAATAGCCCGAGGGTAGAACTATCTTTTTAGGTTCTGAATCCAAGGGTAAAAGAGAGATTTCCTTGATAGGATAGAGTTTTGAAAGGGTTCAAGGGTATAAGAGTCTTTTAGAAGCCTTTTATGGCTTATACATGGATATTCTAGAAGAATATTCCATGTATGGCATGAAAGTGAGTGAAAATTGAGATTTTCACTGCACACATAACCGTGTGCCTAACACACATGACCATGTGTCTTGCCAGTTAGCCATATATTGTTTTATTTTCCAGTTTGTGCAGTTTTCAGCTTTTCTAGTTTTCATTTAATTCTTCTTCTTTCCTCTACTCCAATGCACCTTAGAGTGGTTGAGAGAAATCTCAATTCCAAATTAGAGATCCAGAAGCTTCCAAAGAGAGAGGTCTAGCTTCTATGGCAAGAGGTAAGTGTTTCCTTACCTCTTTCACTGTGTTCATAACATGTTTTGCTATTTTGAGTTGTGAAGAACCATTGTGTGCTTGTTTGAAATGTTATCAGCATGCTTGAGCTTTGAAATGATGAATATTTGCATGCTAGTAGAAGTTTTGAGTATGTATTGTTGTTGGATTGAAGTGTGGTTGAATTTAAAGTGAGATTTTCTAGGTTTCTAGATGTATCTATAGATTATGGGTTGAGCACACGATTGTGTACCTGAGGATGCACGCTTGTATGGCCTCATTTCTACATGAACACGGTCTTGTATGGCACCTATATGCGTATGAAAATCCAAACACATGTCTGTGTACTCCAGTGCACACAAACATGTGTCAATTCCCAATTCTACATGCCTGTGTAAGCAGGACACGAGAGTGTTGTGAGGTAGTTACACGTCCGTACGTTGTAAGACACGACCTTGTGCCTTGTATGCACGCCCGTGTGTTCGCACCACATACTCGTGTGGTCAACCAAAGTTTGATAAAATGATTCCAGAAGCTAGGACGCCTAAGGACACGAGTTGTACATGGTCCCGTGTGCCTTGACACACACCTGTGTATATAGAGACACACGCTCGTACACCTTAAGAAAAGCAGAAAAAGAACTTAAAAGCAAAGTTAAACCACTCTAAGCTATTTCTAAACACACAAAACTCAGTAATAAGATGATAAAACAACATATCATGCATGATTATCAGTACTGAGCACAACATGTCATATCAGATATTTTCAAAAACGGATCTAAGGATCCAATAGTATGATTTTAAAGTATAATTATACGATGTTTCAGACATCAGTTAGGGGTGAGTACGAGGGGGCACCTGTGAGTTCGCACACCTACTAGAAAGGAAAACTAGCGTCCGTTAGAGAGGACATGGTTATTGACCAAGCTCGTTAGAAAGAGTGTTGGTTGTGCATCAGTAGATTCAGTAGGATTTGAGCTCACACGTCCAGGGTGTCGAATCCCTGTATTCATCAATCTGGCCAACATAGAATATATTTTCAAATACAGTACTTTCTAATACAGTTTTCAGTTTATACTATACGTATATATATTCAAGATCTTTGAATCATAGCTTTTATTATAATAAAATGTTTTTAGAAAAGAAAATTTTTCAAGAAAATCAGGCCCAAAGTCTAGTTTTATAGCTTTTCAGCATACACATAACGTTAGCATATACATTTCATGTCATATACACCATCTCATGAGAAACAGAATAGAATAATACAAAGATTAATACAGAAAACAAATGCACTTCAAAATATAAAGAGAATTAGAAATAAAAAAAACAATAAAGCAGAATTTTTATGTGACGAGTCACGTAGCTAGCTAAGCGTAGGACTTGCAAGTGTTTGAGCTAGGAAACGCTTGCTAAGTGACTTTGTCACTCACTCCTCCTTTTTTGTTTCCTTTTTACAGGTCAGTGAGTAAAGAGGACTGAGCTGGAGCGAGATAGCTGTGAGATTTTTAGGGATATGGCTCGGTAGCAGATAACACATTTGGCTCACATGCTTTTACTTATTTTCTCATGTATATATGTGTGTATTATTTATTTGTATACACTGTTTGAATAGTATGTTTTAAACATGAGTAGTCTGGGGCTTTTACGCGTATATTTCAGTACTTTTAATTTACTATTATAGTAAATTATATTTATAGCTTTTTTTTATAAAAAAATTTTAAATTCAGTAGTAACAACATTTTTACTGTAGATAGGGTTAGAATCAAATCGAACATGTTTAGGTTCATTTTTTTGTTTGGTTTGAACGTGTCCAAAACGAACTGTACGAACCCGAATACGAACACTAATCCGAACAACAATTTTAAAAATTAGCGAATATGAGCCCGAACCTGAACTATACGAATCAAACACGAATACGAACTCGAACTTAAATTAATTTTTTTAATTATGTATATTAATTATAATTTTTTTAATTATTTATATTAATTATAATTCGAACCAAATATGAATACGAATACGAGCCAAATACAAACCGAACACGAATACGAACTTTGTTATAAAAATATTCGGCGAACACGAACACGAATACAAACCTGAACAGTATGAACGAGTTTGAAAACAAACATATGCCTGGGGCGGGGGTTGCTACAATGTATTTCTTTCTTTAGTTTTATCTATAATTAGATTTAGGGAACTTATGTAATTTTCTCTTTTTTGTTTTTTTATTTAATTTAAGTTAATTAGGGTTAGCTAGATTTTAACCATGGTTTGTATCATGCCTACAAAAGGTAACCAAACTTATTGTAAAAAAAGGACTTTTGATGAATTAATGAAACTTTGAAGCCTTGTGTTTTTCTTTCTTGTGTTCTTAAAACTTGGTGTTCTTGTGAACCAAGTTTAATCCTTTATCCAATTTCTATTGCAAGAAGGAAATTGATAATAGAGACTCAAGTTAGTGATTCTTGTATCAAGTGGATGGAGCATTTCTTTAAGCTTGTGTGCAAGATATCTTTATGCTTGGATCACCCTCAAGTTGGTGGAAGATTTCCTTTATGCTTGAGGTTTATTTTCTTGCAATTATTTTTAGTTCATGTTGTCGGTGTTGAATTGCTCTTCATTTCCCTATATTTTTTAGTGGTGAATGCGTGATTTTTTTATGGCGAAAATTGAGGAATTGAGGCATGCTTGAATGGGTGATTATTTGGAGCTAAATTTATGCATGAAATTGCATGAATTTGGATGTTTTTAGTGCTTGAGCAATGCTGGATTTTCAAGATGGAGTTGTGAGCCTTTAGAATTTGATTTGGGAGCATTAAAACCCCTCTCAATTTAGATCATTGGTATCAAAGCTCTAGGTTGTGTTATTGTGTTTTTGGTGTTGAAAAATTGCTTGAGATTAAAGATAGAAGTGGCTGAAAATTCTACATGTTGTTCTTTCTGTGACTACTGGATTTTTGCATTCAAATTGGCTTAAATTCACATGTTTTAGGTGAAGAAAAATAGCTAGATTTAGGCTGGAAATTTCTATATGCAATTGTGGTGTTAAAGGTATATGTTTGAAGTGTTGAATGGATGTTTAAATTGAGAAAGAAGTAAAAGAAGTGGCTGCTGGATTTTTGCAATGCTCTTGGCTAGAAATTTGAAGCTTGTGGGAGTTCTTTTCATGTGGAGATGGAAAAATGAATTTGCTGTTGGATTTGCAATTTTTTTTTTTTTGGCTAAAAGTTTGATTGATTTTGGAAAGAAAAAATGATCAATTGGTGTTAGTACTTGCTCTTAAAATTAAGCTTGACACCTTACCTTCATTCAATGCCCACTTGTGCATTCAAGTTAAAATTTACATAAATTGCAAATTGCCTGGCATGTGAGTCGGACTTTATTGCAAATTTGGGAGGAGGTTAGTCAATTTCCTTGTTAACTTTTTCCTTAAATCTTGGCTTTAAAACCTAGCAAACTAAATGCCTACATCCTTGTCATACCTTTGCATATTCACAAGTACCCACTTGCCTACACTATTACCACTTTGATTTATCCACTTGCATTCCTCGTTTATCAAATTGTCCTTTGCCAAAATTTCCATATGACCCTTACTAAAGTTTGCCAAAGCCCAACCCAAAATTTCAAAGCCCAAATAATTAACAACACTCTAACCCAACTCCATACCCTAACCCAAACAATTACCGTATACATATGTACTTGTGTGCCTTTCCTGCTTACCTCATCTAAAAATTGTAGAACACCTATTTCTCATAGATCCAACAAATAGTAGAACATTCACAGCATATCAAGAACAAAATTAATTTTATCTAACTACAGTAGACCTACAACCTAGTCAAATTACTTAAAATCTACAACTAAAAATATCATTTCCATAAATAAACACATGAAACAACTTACTACCACCATCTATTATAATGAAAACAAGATAGAGAAGTTATACATACATGGATCAAGTGTTTGATGAAGCAAGTACTGGATTGACTATTAATTTTTTTCGCTTAAAAGCTTTGAGCATTACAACCAATCCTTCAACTTTAAAAAAAAAAAGAGCAGAAAGGCCAGACTGGTATTACTCAGTCAATATGATAAATTTGTATACAATCTATTTGCGTTAAAATTGTGTAAGAGGGTCCAAAACCTATTATTTTAAGTAATTTCCCCTCATAAATCTCCCTCACCCTTTCATTACTAGTAGAAATACTATGCTCACAGCTTGATTTTTGGCTAACTACGATACACACACACACACACACATATATATATATATATTAATTTCCACAATTGAGATTAATAATTTACTAAATGAATTCATATTTCTAAAAAATGGAACTATTATTATTATTTTATTCAAGAGACTCAATTGATATATATATATTAAGAGAATTTTAAAATTTTTTATTCTTTATTAAAAGAATTAAATTTTCAAGGTTTAAGTTCGTTTAATAAAAAATACCTGACAAACTCATTAAAGTTAGTAGCAGGCCAGCCGGGGTTTACATTTCAACATCTGTGCTTTTTCTTAGTTTCATGAGGAGAGCACATTGATTAGGTTCAGGTGGTAGTGTTGCTGCTGCAGAAAATATTGTCAGCGAGGGAGGAAAGCATTCTTTTCTATTGCTTTGAGATTTTGATACAATGACCTGGGGAGCCAGAATCACAACTGAGATATATGAACTTAAACATTTGAGCAGATACAAATCAGTCGAAGAAAGTATGGTTACAGCCCCATTAAAGAGAAATATCTTTAAAATTGCCTGCTAAAACAACCATTGTTAACAGCATTGCATACATATAGCCTTACCAACATCACAAGGAGCAAAACATCAGATTGAAACTGGCAAAAATATTAAAGATATTTTCTCAAAAGCATCAAAGTCTGGATCCAAAACAATTCCTGCCTCCTCCCTTTATTGACATTCGTCATCATTTCCAAACAGAGAGTAAAAGAGATATAAGCTCACGAACTTTTTCAATTACTTGTGAGAATTGATATAGTAGCTACAACTAAAATTTCTGACCTCCTCAGTCTCCTCGGTAATCTTTTCCACTATATGCAGATCTAGATCGTCTTGGCTTGTACAAGCTACTGATGATTTTTTCTTTCTAGGGAGCAAATTTGTCAAGCCTGTAATTTTTAGAAAACTTCCCATCATCTGTTGAAGAAAACAAAGTCAAAAGTCAGTATATAACTAGGACATCTAATTAAGGTAACACACAATGGAGAAAAAATTAAATGAAAACATCATTCACTAAATTCATCTTGCATCAAGCTAAAAGCAAATGAATGTAAAGGTAGGAATATAAATTGGTCTGAAAAGACTCGGCTAGGTACTGTCAAGGAAAGGAACCTTTGGTCTGTGCAGTAGAATACAACTATACAAGAGCATGGAATATACTAAAATTAAGCAACCTATTAGAAATATGCACTTGTGATGTCCTGAACCAAGAATCTCTGTGGCATTTTTTGGCTGTCATAAACCAGTTCTGTTCATTATACAAGAAAATACGAGGTCACCATCTTACATGCATTGCCATTTCTAGCTGTCTGCACAACAAAACAGTTGTGACCAAAATAAAAACAACAAAAAAGAAAAAAAAAAAAAAAAGAAAAGCTTCAAAAGGGAACAAGACAACAAGAGAAAGACAAGCTTCAAACATCCATTGATTACTTGCTGAAACGCCTCTCCTCTGCTATGCTCATAAGTGGCCAAAATCCCAACTAAAACAAGACTTTTATGTCCAATCACCAGATGAATAGCACATAATCATATTCAGGAACTATTCAATGTATTATGCACTTTATGATCCTTAGTGGACTTTTCCTAAATCGAATACTACCTTTCTCATGATCCTGCAATAATCTAGCAACAAATATGAAAATCACATTTTTCAAACAATATCTCAAGTAAATCATTTCAAGTAAATCACATATTAAAACTACAGCATCATTATATAGATCCTCAACGAAGGTTCCTGAAATCACATGGAGTCGACCTGGCGACTAGAATCTGACAAAGACTAAATCAGTTTCAATTTCTGATCTGCTCTGAGTGTATTGAAAGACATTTGGCACCAATTTGGCCTGCATGCCGAACAGATTCAGGAACAACTTGGCAATCTCATCTCCAAAATTAAAAACATTAACATACACATTCAATGAGTTCTACTTCTACAGAGAACGGAAGGAAGAGGATGGCGTGGTCATTGTGGCTTGTTTGAATTTGATTGTAAACTAAAGCCACAAAACCGGATACTAGAGCAGACTTACAGTATTCATCTTTGAGGACAGAGTCATTGGCATTAGCCACCGGATACACCTAACTCTGCAATAAATTTACAAGATTGGATAATGTTGCTAAAGTCCTTCATATAATATAGCATTTCAATTTTGTCACTTTAATTTTTAATTAATATCATAATTTACCCTTATAATTTATTAATCAATTGAATTTCAGCAGACAACTGATATATTCTAGTGAAATATGTTTAAAGAAATGTCAACTCATCTAACACCACACACTTACCTAATGATTAGCACCATGGCCATGGAAATCTTTCCCATAATTTTGAGCAATCTGTAATCATAAAAAACAATACTGAAATTTAAATAAAAATACAGAGAATTAATGTTATTTTCAATGATCATAATTTACTAATTAAACAAGAAGATGAGGAATTCTCTCAACAACCACCACAATAGTTGAAAAAGATATATACTCAATTTATTTTAACTTTTATAATACATAAAGTATAATATTCTAGCTTCTCTACATGTACACAAAGGATTTTACTTAAAGACAAAATCAATAATTAAGAACACTAAGGATTGACAGGTAAAAATTCAATGAAGGAGAACAAAACAGTCAATAAAAAAATTTTGTTAAATAAATGAATATATACCATTTTGTAATTGCTGTGTGACCAGATTAAGGTCGCTTGTGCAATCTTTCTCATTCACCTCTTGTAACCTTGGCATGTTTAAGCCTTCCCCAGAGAAAGTCTTCATCTTGAAGCACTCACTCACATTTAATGATTCCAAGAATGGAAATTTTAAAGCACAATTCCCAAAATAGAAACATGTGAGATTTTCTAAATCGAACAATGACAGCTCCTTCAATTTCTTGAAGACAATTTCATCTTTGTCTAATTCACCCTCACTTGCTACTATTTCCATTATCATTTCACATCCAATTATTGACAATTTTTCTAGACACACCAAACTTTTGGCTGTTGAGAATGTTATTAAGTTTTGCATTGCATTGCAGCACCATACCTCCAAAGTCTTTAGATTTTCAAAAGATGATGAAGGTGGCAGTAGAGTCATTAAGTTGTGACAATAGTCTACTCTTAAAGAATGAAGATTTTGAAGAATAGATTTGAACTGAAAGTCTTGTTTCCAAATGCACTTTAAATTAAAAAGTCCTTGCAATTTTAGAACATTTAATTTTGCAAGTGCTCCAATATACTCCTCACCTTCTTCATATGAGAATATCTCTTCGTATGAACTCACTTTTAATTTGAGTTTTTCAAGATTGATAAATTTTTGTAGGAGATGAATTGGAATATATGCATATTCATCCTTAATCAATTCAAGGACCTTTACTTTGCCAAAGTTCTCTATGAACTCTCCCTGCCAAATTGACATGATGTCTCTTCCACTGAATCTCAATTTCTTCAGATCGGAGTTAACCTAAATAAAAATCATGTCAATCAAATTGAAATTAATATTTCCTTAGAAAATATATAATAATTTTATATATAATTAAAAGGAACAAGGATAAAAAAAAAAAAAAAAAAAAAAGATGAAATGAAGGTTAATAGAAGTATAAAACTAGAAAAATATACACGTAGTTTATTGACTAAGTGTGTGGTGGCCACTAGTCCAACAATGATGTTCAACATATACACAAACTAATTCTTTTTTATCTGGTATAAAAGTCAACATTTTTAAAACACAATCTATTATAACTAGAGCTGAAAATATATCATTCTTAAAAAATTACGCAAAAATATTTAAACTTATTAATTGAATACGTACATTTTCTTTGTGTGCTTCATGTATAGCAGTATTCAAATCATTTGCCCCAATCTCTACCAGCTTCATCTCATAATGGACATTGTGTAGGTTTGGTGTGCTTAAGCTTCCTGAAGAGAAAGTCTTCAAATTGGGGCATCCTTTTATAATTAAGTTTTCCAAAGATGGAAAATTGAGAGAGTAACTCCCAGAACAAAAGCATATGAGACTTTCTGATTCTTCAAGTGACAACATGATCAAATTCTCAAAAATAATTTCTGTTGTTGTTGCATCTCTCTCATGTCCTACTATTTCACTTAGCAACGAACAAGATTTTATAATCATTTCTCTCAACTGCACCAAGCTTTTAGCCATTGAAGGTGTTATTAACTTCATTATCAAGCCATCGCATTCACTTATATTCAGAACTTTAAGATTCTGGAAACAGGCTGAGAATGACAGTAGATTCATCAATCTGTAACTGGAACTTACTTGAAGAAGTTCTACAAGATTTGGAAAATCAAGTAGCCTTTTAATTTCTTTGTATTGAATTTGAGATAGTTTGAGTATTTTTAGATTGTAAAATCTCTGAAGCAATCCAAGAGGAATATTCGCATTGCAGATACTAAGAGTTTTAGATTGACTCAGCCAACAAATCCCTCCCTCATCCCAACAACCAGCCAATTCAAATACCTCCAAATTAGAATTCATCTTCAAATCCATCCAAACAAAATCCAGTTAGTTTATGATAATCTTAAAACAAAAGGCAAATTAGGAAAGCAATTTTTTGGTAGAAAAGTTTGGGTACTAATTATTGAATAAATCAATACTTAAAAACATTCGTGCACATGATTAAATTCATGAAATATGACAATGCAATTACTTAAAAATTCCATGGAAAAGTTTAGTTAATTACCTTTTATTTCAAATCAATATTAAAATTATGGTAAAAAAACTATTTATGAAAACTAGTAATTAAACCTGTTTTTTAATTTTTGGGAGCATCAAGGAATGGTTAAACATATGTAGTGGTATTTATGCTACACAGCCTATCCTTATTTAGTAATTATTTGATGATAATACTTGATTTTGACAACATCTTATGTTTCATGATGTAGATTAATGTACAACATAATAACGAGCAAATTTGAGTATGATCAGACGTGTAACAAGAAACATTAAGAATCATATACTTAAATTTTGATTTATATAGTGTGTGTGTATATATAAGGGTGGTTTTTTTTTTTTTTTTTTTTTTACTCTTTTCGATAAGGAAATAAACATGAGATTGATACCTTATGCTCCAAGCAGATGGATTTTGAATCTGAAACTTGAACTTCACCCTTCTCATTATTGTCTTGGAAGCCTTGAAATCCTGAGGTGAAGTTTGGACAATAAACTATCTTCAACGTTTTTAACATCGGCAATTCCAAAGCATGTACTCCTGGATAGAAAACTGTAAGTTTTGGTAAATCTCTAAGCTTCAATTGAGTTAACTGTGGAAAAATAGAATTAACAACTTCTGTTCCTTCTTCAACAATCTTCTCTAAAATCTGACAATCCATTATCTCAAGGCATTGGAGTTGCTGGAGGCTTTTGGCTATGGAAAATGGAAACACATATTTTATTTTATCACATCTCTCCAAAATCAACAATGTCAAATTTTGATAAGAAGTTGAAAGTTGGTTGTCCCAAATCTTTCCAGAACTAATATTATTCAATACCAAGGCCATCAAATTCGTGAAAATAACCTGCAGTCAAAGTTAGCAGTTTCAATATTTACGAACTCATATAAGAAAATTTGAAAGATAAATAATTAGTTCTTATGGATTTATAAATGACATGCCATTAATATTAATGTTTTGTATTTTTGTCTTAATAATATCGACAATTTTCTTATGGATTTATATTAACAATGTTAGCTGTCTTAATATTAAAATTTGAAAGAGAAATAATTAGTTCTTATGGATTTATAAATGACATGCCATTAATATTAACAATGTTTTGTATTTTTGTCTTCATAATATCGACAATGGAATCAAGTATGAAATGATGAAATCAATTTGATAAAATTGATGTAGTATAGAGATTGAAGAGAAGAACTTAATAGTGAAATTTAACTTAAAATTTAGATCATTTGAAAAGAGAAGAAGATATAACAAACAAGAATAAGCATAGAAGAAAATAAGAATATGTAATAGAAAAGTACTACAAAATATCATCAATCAAACCTTCTCATTAAAAAATGGTCTCGTTTCCATTTCATCAAGATCCTTCTCATCATCTGAAGATTTGGCTATGCATAAGACTTCAACATTCTTGATTCCACATATTTCTTCTAGGAAGATGGGAGAATTAAATTCAAATTCCAAAATCCTTAAAATCTCACCTAGGTTGCCACTTATTTGATATCGGAACAACCAATTTCCTATTGATATTTTGTACCTTTTAAGCTCTTTGTGAAAAAAGTCTTTAGGCAACACCTTGTTATGTCCAATATACAATTCTAAACAAGTGACATTAGACAAATGCTTCAATTCCTTCAGTATTTCAAGCTCCCACTTAATGAAGCATCCCCTTATATAAAATTCTTCCAATTGGGATAATTTTGATATCACGTTTGGAGCAATAACTTTCAATTTCCAGCAGTGGCTTAAATCTAACAACCTTAGTTGACTCAATTGACCTAATTCTATAGGAAACTCCTCAATATCTGAATATCGCAAGCTAAGAACTTTTAGTGTCTTTAGCTTTCCAATAATAACAACATCTTCAATTTTACTACCATCTAAACACAATGTTTGAAGGTTTGTCAAATGACCAATTGATGATAGCAATAGTGATTGTTGTAGTTTAAATACATTTAATACTTTCAGCTTTGGCATCATGGTGAAAAAGCCACTGGGGATTTCGAAAGAGGAACCCATTTGACTTGCCTGAAAAAATTCAAGTTTTGGACAATCTAATCCTTCAGGCCAGAGTTGAGTAATATTATTATTGGCAACAAAAGAGATTATTGTGCATTTTCTAAGCTTATCTTTATCCTTCCAATCTCTTTCAACATCATTTTTCTCTGTATATACATGGTAGTCTGCATATGCACATGTTATAGCAACAATGCGAACAACATCATGCATAGAGAATCTTCCTTTAGTTCTACCATCAAGTAGTAAACAACGATCTTTGAGTTCCTTCACCATAACCTCTAGTTTATTTCGTGCTTCTTCTATGGTAAGGTTAACTCCTTCAAGTATACCCAAGTTCATGATATTTTTCAATAAGTCTAAAATGGAAGTATCATTTTCCATTAGACTAGAAATTATGAAAGTTTTCTTAAGTTGATCATCTTCTAAATAATCGTAACTCAACTTAATCTTTATATATTCCTTTTCCAAAAGTCTAGAAAACTTTGTTGGGGAAGGCATTCTTAGTACTAGTAAGGCATCTTCCCATTGAGATTTTTGTCTCTTGTTCCTTAACGCTTTTGCTACTGTACAAATGATAATGGGCAAGCCTCCGCATTCCTTGCATACATCACTTGGTAGAGAATTCAATTCACGTATTTGAATAACATTACCTACACAAGAAGGAATTACAATAATTGCATTTTGTATTCACATGCTTTTGATTTAAGAGTAGGATAAGTTCTAATTGTTGATATTCTGTCTATACCTAGCTATTATCTTATCTTAGAAAATAAAGAAATTGGAAATGGAGCTATCAGGTGTTTTCTCATTATTGTAAAGTTAGGCTGAAAATAAAAGCAATTACAATAATGCTAATGAAAAAAAATATTAAATGCGTATTATACTATTTTTCAAATTATTAAATTATTCTGTTTTTCTGTTTGAATCTGATATATAACACAAATTTTATATGTTTTATAAGTTATAACAATGGTGAAAACTATTAAGCATACTAACGGAAGTTAGCAGAAAGCATAGTGGAACTAACGACAAGAGTTAGAAAGTTTAATGAAATAGTGAGTTTTGGAGATGAAAAGAAACGGTGTCATTTTGATTTATATTTTGAATAAAAGAAAAGAGAATCAAGCTTTGTCTTTAGTTGTTGCAAGCTAGGGTAGAAAATCAGTGAGAGATGGTAGTCAAACAAGAAGAAGAACATGTTATCGACATGGGAGAGAATGAACGGTGATCGTGGATCATTGACAACTGGCTACAGATATGTTTTTTTTAATTTTCCTACCCTTTTTCATTTGTTGTTGTATAAAACTCTAAATATGTTAATAAAGTTCTATGTGTGAGGTTATTTAGAAAATTTTAGTGTTGTTTTTTGCTTTCTCTAGAAGTGGTCTGTGTAATTTTGGTTACTATTTCAGATGTAGTGTGTATGGTGTTTTGTTTTCATGGTATCAGAGCCAACGGCTAGCGTTAATGGCAAATTTCAACTCTACTTTTGAATCTTTGTTAACACGTGAGAAGTTGTCTAGTGATGAACCATCAATTATTCATAATGTTTGGCCAAGAACTAATTTTCCTGTGTCAAATTTGTAGGCTATTAATCCAAAGTTGAATGAAGAAAATTATGGATATTGGAGAGCTCAAGTTCTTTACACTGTTGGAGCTCATGACCTGAGAGAGCATCTAACTGGTAGTTTAACGTGTCCTGTACCATTTATAGTTGCAAAGGATGAATCAAGTACAATTATTAAATGTAGTAATCCTTAATATAGTATTTGGAAGAGACATGATGATTTGTTAATGAGCTAGTTAGTGGCTTTAATTTTTAAGTCAATGTTTGATTAAGTATTAAAATGTGAGAATGCTAATCAGGTTTGGAATAAGTTAGAAGACTATTTCATTATTAAATCAAAAGTTTGAGTGATAAAACTGAAGAATAGTCTTCAGAATATAAAAAAATGAGATTTAGATGTGCATGATTATATAAAAAAAAATGACTAAAATAGTTGAAGCCTTAGGTGCTAGTGGTCAGCCAATTACTGTAGTAGATTTGATCAATTACATATTAGATGGACTTGGTCCAAATTTTGATATTGTAGTTGTTCATATTAGCTCAAAAGTAGATTCTTTAACTAAGGGGATTACTTTAACTAGAGCTAAGTATGAGTTACAGAAATATAAACAAAGAATTTTGAGAAACACAACCTCTATTTTGAATGATCATGTAGGGTTTGTGAATGTAGCCACTAGATCTGATGAGAGAATTAATAATGGTTGGAAATCAAAAATGGATCACGTGACACAGGATATGAACTTGTTGAGTGTTAACAAAAAATCAAAATAAGGTTTTAATGCTAGAAAAGGTATGAGTGAAAACACACAAGGTCGAGGAAGAGGTAGAATGTTTCTAAGGCCTAGGGTGGTTAGACAAGTTTGTAATAAGTCTGGGCACATTACTTTACAATGTTATCATAGGTTTGATGCCACTTATATAGAAGGGTTTGATACATGAGATAATAGTAGGAGAATTGGTGATGATAAAGAGGAATTTATAGGAGAAATGATGGAGAATTCTAGTGAAATATATGAAACTGAGTTTAATAGTAACAAAATTGCTCAATATACATATATTGTGAATCCAATTAATAGTTCTTCTATGTTTAATTCTAGAAACATGAAGTGAGATTATGTAAGGGTAGTGATGAGTAGTGAAAAACCAGCTTAAAGTTATATGGCCACTCTAAATACTGTGAAAGATTTGAACTGGTATATGGATTCTGGAGCCACAGAACATGTGACTTCCAATACCAGTCATCTTGATCATCAAATAAACTATGAAGGGAAACAGTAACTCTAAGTTGGCAATAGGGAGTGTCTTTTGATTACTCATACAAGTTATGCTTCTCTATCTTCTCATCTTTCCAATAGATCTTTAATCCTAAAAAATATTCTTTATGTTCCATCAATCACCAAAAATTTGATGAGTATATCTAAATTGACTAGAGATAACCAAGTTGTAATAAAATTTGACTCTGATTGTTATCTTATTAAAGACAAGGACACCAGAGTTGTACTCTTTCAAGAAGCGCTTAGGGATGGCCTTTATCAGTTACAAGGTTTTCTTTTAAGTGCTAGTTGTGAAGATTGTCATAATTTATATCTAAGAATAAACAGTAAGTTTGTTAATAAAAGTTTACAAAACTATTATATGTTTGAGTAATAAGCATAGTATAAATGAGTGGCATAATAGACTTGGTCACCCTTATTTGCAAACTGTTAATGATGTACTAAAAATTTAGAACATTAAAGTTGCAAATAAAGATAAAGATTTCATGTGCATTGATTGTCAATATGGTAAGAAACACCAATTTTCTTTTCAATGTCCAATACTAGAGCATTCAGGATTTTAGAAATAATACATACTGATATTTAGGGTCCATCACCATATGTGTCTATTGAAGGATATAAATACTACATACATTTTGTTAATGGCTATTCCAAGTTTACCTGGATATTTCCCTTAAAAACAAAAGTTGAAGCATTGTATTTTTTTATTAAATTTCATAAATATGTTGAGAATCAATTTGAAAAGAAAATTAAAATAGTGCAAAGTGATTGGGGGGAGGAAAGTACAAAAGTTTTTTGTCATATTTAGAAGATAATAAGATTAGTTTTAGGTATCCATGTCCTTATGTTCATCAATAAAACGGAATAGCAGAAAGGAAACATAGACATATAGTTGAAATGGGGCTAGTGCTGTTGTCAGAGGCTAGAATGAATTTTAAATTTTAGTGGTTAGCTTTTCAAGTGGTTGTATTTCTAATAAATAGACTACCAACCAATCTTCTTCAAAAGTTGTCACCTTATTAAGTTGTTTTTGGTAAAATGCCTGAGTACAGTTTTCTAAAAACCTTTGGGTGCTTATGCTTTCCTTACTTAAGGTTATACAACAAATATAAATTTAGTTTTCATACTAAAAAGTGTGTTTTTATAGGATACAGTTTAGCTCATAAGGGATATAGGTGTATGGATACTAAAGGAAGGATTTATTTAGTTCTTAGAGCTATTTTTGATAAAAAAAAAGTCTTTCCTTTTAAAACTGATGAGAATTTTGGGAAAATAAATATGTCCTATGTGAGTTATATTGAGAAGGGTCTAGATTATGTCAATAGTTGTTTCATACCTGAAAATCATAATCAGCATGAGAAGGGAAATGAAACTGAATTGGTTAAAACTAACACTTTTAGAAAAGGTAAAGTTGTAAGAAAACTTGTACCAACACAAAATATCTTATGTTTCTCCAAATTTATCAGATTTTCTTTTCATAAATCAATTTCATCTTCGTCAAAAGTTCTTATTAATCAAATTATATCTGAAAATGCACAATCTGTTTCTCTTGATGATAATCCAACTTTAGTGCATAATCAATTTTGGTTTTGATGTTATTCCTCAAACTGAAACTACAAATTGTAATCCTAGTGCTCAATCTCAAATTGTTGACCAATCTAATACTTTACCTAAAGCTAAACTGGATACTGTTATTCCTAAAGTAGTTCATGAGAGGCAACAAGTTGGGAATGGTAAAAATGTGTCTATTAGTTGTAGAAATTCTATGATTACAAGGTTGAAAACAGGATCTTTTCCAAAACCAAGAATTTTTATCAGTAGTTCAACTGAGAAAACTTATAAGAAACCTAGTTCAGTGTCAGAGGTTGTACATGATGAGAGGTGGTATAAAGCAATAGAAGAGGAGTTTCAGGCTCTTATAAAAAATCAAACTTGGGAGTTAGTACCTTTCAAGGAAGGAATGAATGTTGTTGATCATAAATGGGTGTATAAAACAAAGTTTAATGCAGATGGGAGCTTGCAAAAACTTAAAGCTAGGCTTGTGGCTAAAGGGTTTCTATAGACTCCAAGGGTAGATTATAAGGAAACCTTTAGTCCTGTGGTCAAACATTTTACTATAAGGATGATGTTTGTGTTAGTTGTAACTTTTAAGTGGCATACCCATCAAATTGATGTAAATAATGTCGTTCTAAATGGAAGGCTATAAGAAGAGGTTTACATGACATAGCCAAAGGTTTTATAGATCAAGAGAAGCCTACTTATATTTGTAAATTGATTAAAACATTATATAGCTTGAAACTGGCTTTTAAAGTATGGTATAAGAGGTTAAAAGATGCTTTGTTGAAAAAAGGATTTCAAAATTCAGTTGCAGATCCAAGTCTGTTTTTCTTGAAAAATTCATAAGTGTGTGTGCATATATTAATATATGTGGATGATATTCTATTGACAAGGAACAATTCTGAGTATATAAGACAGCCAGTGAGTGAGTTGAATAAAGAATTTGCTCTAAAATAGCTTGGTGAGTTGGGGTATTTTTTAGGTCTTAAAAGTTGTGGAACAGGTGAAGATTTGTTACTTAGTCAGACAAAATATACATTAGATCTGTTGGAAAAAACCAAAATGGGAGAAGCACATCCTTGTTCTACTCCTATGGTAGTTAGAACAAAATTACACAGTGGTGATAGTGATCTATTTGACAATCCTTTTTTTACAAAAGCACAATAGAAGCCTTACACCTTAAAAAGACATGATTTATCTTTTGTTGTGAATAAATTGAGTCAGTTTTTAAAAGCACCAATACAATTGTAGTGGAGAGCATGCAATAAGGTGCTGAGATACATAAAGGGTACTACCTCTCATGGCTTATGGCTTACACCAGCTCATATACTGAATATAAAAGCATATGCAGATGTTGACTAGGCAAGAGACATTGGAGATAGAAGAAGTACAAGTGGAAATGCAGTTTATTTTGGAGGAAATTTAGTTTAGTAGAGCTCAAAGAAGCAGGGAGTTGTAGTCTTGTCTTTAATAGAATCAAAGTATAGAGTCTTAAGACAAGTTGCCACTGAAATTGTTTGGATAAAGAATTTGTTAAATGAATTAAATATAGAATGTATGCAGAAGGCAGTGGTGTGGTGTGATAATATTAGTAGAGGATTGTTGGCATCAAACTCAGTTTTGCATAGTAGAACCAAGCATATAGAGTGAGATATTCAATTCATTCGAAATCAAGTGGCTGCAGGAATTATTGGAGTTCAATATGTATCTTCTGATTTTCAGATTGCAGATGTGCTAACTAAAGCCTTGTCAGTGAGTAGATTTTGTGAATTGAAGAAAAAGTTGAATGTTCTTCAGAAAGAGAATCTGTTGTTGCAAACAGAAGAGATAGAAGAAACTACAGGTTTAGAGAAGGAAAAGAAAAACAGGAGAGGTGATTAAATGAGTCAGATATCCAAGGAGGAAGATTTTTTGTTTTAGGAAAGAAGTTTTTGTCCAGGGAGGATTATTGATTCTTTTCTGGTGTATTGATGACCTGAGGTAAGTATGCTTAAAGGCAAGACATGATGACATGACTCTAAAGAATCATGTCTTAAGGGAGGAGGTTAAGCATACTAACGGAAGTTAGCAGAAAGCTGAGTGGAACTAACGACAGGAGTTAAAAAGTTTAATGAAATGGTGAGTTTTGGAGATGAAAAGAAACGGTGTCGTTTTGGTTTATATTTTGAATAAAAGAAAAGAGAATCGAGCTTTGTCTTCAGTTGTTGCAAGCTGGGGCAGAAAATTAGTGAGAGATGGTAGTCAAAGAGAGGAAGAAGAACATGTTATCAGCGTGGAAGAGAATGAATGGTGATCGTGGATCATTCAGATATGTTTTTTTTTTTTTTTTTTTCCCGCTCTTTTTCATTTGTTGTTGTATCAAACTCTGAATATGTTAATAAAATTCCGTGTGTGAGGTTATTCAGAAAATTTCAGTGTTGTTTTTTGCTTTCTCTGGAAGTGGTCTGTGTAATTTTGGTTACTATTTCAGATCGTGTGTGTGTGTGTGTGTGGTGTTTTGTTTCAAAAACCAATTAAAAACACATGCAAGGAAAAGTGGAAAATCTACAACTTAATTACCTGCTATTTTGGCGAATAGGGTCCAAGCTTCTTCTTGATTTAAAATGCCCATCCCAAAATTATTTGTTGAACCCATTTTCTCCAACACGTCTAAGTTTCTTGTTGTGAACAAAAGTTTATTTCTTCCGCGATCAGCTCCGCAAGGAATTCCTATAGTCTTGTCAAATTCTAGAGGTTCCCATATATTATCTAGAATTAAGAGGATATTCCTGTCCTTCATTCTTGAATATAGCTTCTTTGCCATTTCACTTTCATTTTCGAATTTCAGACCCAGGTTGACTGCAATAGCTATTTGAATCTTTTTTATATCGGGAATTTGTGATACCTGCGAGACAAGCCAAGTCAAAACCAAAAGATAAAGAAAACTTTAACACAGAAACAATATTGTATTTAATGTTTCTTTACCTCTACAAAAACAATCTCCTTGAAGAGCTTTTCCTTCTCGGCTTTCCTACCAACTTCCTGAACAAGAGTGGTCTTCCCAAGACCACCCATCCCGTAGACACCGAGCATGTAGACATTCTCATCATTTAAAGCATCCCATAAATTCTTCACAGTGGAGTTTCTTGATTCAAAAGCCAAATAATCTTCACTAGATCTAAGCCATATCTCCGGTGGATTAGTAGGATAGGAAACTGAACCCAATTCTTTTTCTTGCTGGAGGAGTGGATCAATATTATCCCACTTTAATTTGTATGCTTTCTTGCTCTGTTTGTAGTGAATGATGAAGTTGGGGCACAATCCCGTGAAACATCGTGGGTTGTTTTCTTTCTCTTCAATCAATTGCTTTGCTTCGGCAATGGTCCTCTCCACATCCTGCTGCCAGTCCTTTACATCCTGTTTGATCTCTTCCACATTGTTTTCAGCTGCAGTAATCTTGCGCTGAACTTCGTCTCTTGTACTCTCCAGCTTCTTAACTTCCTTCTCAAGATTTTTGAAATTGGTATTGTGCTTGTGCAAGTTCTTAAATAGACGCCAAATAGGAGCGGCCAACCACTTGCCAACTTCGAGGACGGGACTCACCAGACTCCCGATACTCCCGGCAACATCAACCATTTTTTTTTTTTTACTTTTTTTTCAAGTTTGAAAAAAGTAAAGAAAATGAAAATAATTAAAACACAACTGCCAAAATCCAAAATAATTACGAGAAACAAGAAATAATAACCAAATGCATGAAGTTTTTTTTTTTGGAAGAAATCAGAAACACTAAACAGAAATTCTTTTTTTCAAAGCAAGAAAAAGGCTGATATTAAGAAAGTAAAAGAGAGAAAGTAACAGGGAAGTAAGGTGCAAACTGAATAAATCAAGGCATCAGGTTTCAGAGAGTTCGTGAGTGGAAATATTTCTGAATGATTGGGAGAGAAATCTGAAGATGATACAGAGAGATTACAGTGAACTCGAACCAATGCTTTTAAGTTTATTGTGAAACAACTCAATTCATTTATACATGAAATGAAAGTGGCCAAAGAACTTAGTCCCACCCATAGTTTGAGGTGAGGACTCCCGCCCTTCAAGTCTCAAAACACCAATTTTTTCACCTTTTGATCAAATTTATTATTAAATATAATAATAAATAGTAACACTTTAAAGGTAATTTTTTCATTTTAAGATTAAAATTTTATAAAGTAATAAAATGAATTTTACATAAATATAAAATAATAACAAATTTTAAAAATTTAAGCAGTCATTACTATCAGTGCAAGCGACAGTGGCCGTCACTAACGGAGTTAGGTGGCTGTTTCTGATCACTTGGTTCTTGGCCTCTCCATTCGGTGGATAGGGGTGGCTTGATCTAGCCACCTCTGTCAGAAAAAACAACGAGAACCAACCAACCTTGGTCCTACTGGTCGTTCCTGATCTTGTTTTTAGCGGAGATGGTCAGCCGATCTGGTCATCTCCACCGAACAGGGAGGCCACCAGGTGGATGGAAATGACCACCATTATCGGCATCGACTGGAGGTAATTGCTTAAATATATTAAAAATATTTTTGAAATTATTTTATAATTTTATTATAATTTTTTTTAAAAAGAGTATTTTAGTTATTTATTATAAAATTATAAAAAATGGTTCCAAGGGTGAGAGATTAAATTTTTGAAACCTGAAGGGTGGGATTAGTCTCATCTCAAACTATAAGTGGGACTAAGTTCTTTGGCCAATGAAAGTTCCACAAAATTCAATTGATTTGACACTGAAAATGGAGTTGGTAGAAAAAAATTTTGACAAAAGCAAACACATTTTCCAAGCAGCAGTCACATGACAATGACTCCAGATAATTAATCAGACAAAAGCAGATGCATTTTCTAACAAAGAGACTAAATTTTACATTCATGAACCTGCAAGTGGTGGGTCTCCACTGTAATCTCCCTTGGTCTTCAACCATCCCCGACTGCCGATAACAACTATTTAAAGATACTCATAAAATTTTAATATATCCAACTTTCATATTTTTCTAATAAAGAGGCTAAAATTAACGATTTCCTATCAACGAGGCCATAGTTTTTATAAGAATATCCGAAATTTTAGTCTTCTGATAAAAAAATGAAATAAAATTCGACCTTCTCCCATGAAAAAAAGTTTGATACTCTAAATATTGCATTTCCATACACTATTTGTTAAATTGTTAAAGTAGGTAGATAATTGATCTGATAAATAACAAACGCATCTCTCCGGAAGCAGCCACATGGCAGAGACCATAAATTTTGAAATTGATAGCACACCTGCTTTTTCCTAGTTTCATTCCTGATAAACAACGAAATTACAATTCCACTTACTATTTGTTAAATTGTTTTCAGAGCAAGAATACAAAACTCACCTAGCACAAAAACATGACATACGTCTCTTTTTTCTAATTGCAGTTTAAAATATTTTCATTCATTCATTAGGATTTTCGGCTGGTATCTTGAACTTGAAGATTAGGAGAAAGAAAAGTAACCCAAGATGTGGAGACATTTGATGAAAGTTATATGAGCAACCACACTCAAACTCACAAAAGAAAGGGAGAAGAAGAAATTCTTAACTCACTTGTTTTCTTATTTTTCAATGTAACAAAGATATATGACTATTGATACTAGTACAAAAAATATTCTAAAAAACTTTTAAAATTCATAAATACATGAATAATATTATAGATTAATGTGTTGTCATTTATCAAAACTTGCAAAACAATTTTTCGATTCTTATAATGACTTCTCAATTCTCAAAATGATTTCTCAATTTTTGCAATAACTTTTCGATTATTGAAGTAATTTCTTGATTTTATCAACCATATTTAATCAAGTTTATCTTCAACAACATTGCACTGGAAACCCACCCATAACATGAATAGAGTTGGATCCAAAACGTGTTAGTTCAGTCTCAAAAGATTTAACTTGATTCAAATTTATTTTGATTAAGTTCGAAATGAACTCAACTCAAGTGGTTCAACTTTTTTTAAGCCAAGTATAAGCTAAACAGAGTGAACCTTAATCCAGCTCACAAGTTGGGTGGTTGGTTTGATTTGGTTTGAACTTAGTTTAATTCTCAATTTGAATTCATTGAAATAATTTTTTATTATTTTTGCATGTTTATCTGCTAGTCCAAGTTTTCCTAGTCTTTATGAGTTTAGTTTATCTACAACATGGTCTCGTTACCTAAATTTTAAGAAGTATATTTACACATTAACATCTAGTTTGGTGTTATTTGTATTATGTATGAAGTTGAAAGATTTGAAGGCAAAAAATTATTTTTTCTAGGCCGTTGATCAATCCATCTTGGAAAATATTCTTAGTAAACCTTCAAAGATATTTGGGATTCAATGACGAAAAAATATTAAGGCTTTGCTTGAGTGAAGTATGCATAGCTTCAAGCCTTGAAAAGGGATTTTGATATTCTACAAATCATGGAGTGTTACCAGGGCTAAAATGTTGAAATAAAGGGATTTGGTTTCAAAAAGGTTTATGAGTGAACATATTTTTGAGTGGTTTCTGTATGAATGATTAAGAGAGAAGAAAAATTAAAGTGTGAAGATGACAAGAGATTAAAGTGAACGCAAATGAATTTATTATGACTTCATTGGGAATAATTGATTTCAATAGACTCCCACCACGTGGACAAAGTAATATTCATTAAAGAAAAAAAGGAACAAGATGAAACAAGAACACTTTTATAGATTATAAAAGAAAGAGAACAAAATGAAAGCAATGTTGACCAAAATGGAAAAATAAGAACAAAGGTCTTTAAAAGGGAACAAGATTATAAAAGAAATACAAAATTTAAACATATATTGAGTCTTTGCTTAAGCATGTCTCATCTGCTTGGCTCAAAACTCCTAAAACCTAACAAAAACAACACTTCTATAGGCTAGGTTTTTCATTGTTATATCTTTGAGTCCTAATAAGAAAATTATTTATCATCTAAAATCACAACCATGGGAGTGAACTTTCTTCTTATGTTAGTGGAACATGAAACTAAAAAAAGACTTGGTCAACTCAGGTAGCTGATAGGTCCCAATCAATAGCTTAAGTAAACAAAGCAAACACGTATTCTCTTAGGGTGAGAATTAAATTGCAAGAAGTTTTGAATTATGCGTGACTGTTTTTTTGTCCATTGCTACAGGTCTTAAATAAGCTGAGACTCCACAAAACATTGACCATCATATGCCTAAATGATAGGAACAAAAAAACAAGACTACAGACATCAAGTTAAGCTACTGTAACAACTACAAGACATAATCAACTACTAACTTAATCTTAAGAATCTACTATAAAATCCTCTAACAACTCTCCTTGTTGATTTCCTCAAATCCTTTGTTGAACTTCATGCCCAACCTTATCCACGATATTTGTGATTCAACTTTGAAGGTCTCCTTGAGTTGTCGTTTCTTCGTATCAGTACCCTCCCCTTAAAGTAGAGCCTTATCCTCAAGGTCCTATTTAGGAAATTGATTCTTCAGTCATTGTAATTTCCCATATAGCTTTTTTAATAGGTAATTGCTTCCATTTGACCAAGACTTCCATAATAAACTTTGCTTTGCACTTAACTCATTGAGTTTCCAAAATTTTCTCTGGTTGAACAATAATGTTTCCATCATGAGTAATTGGTGGCAACTCACAACTAGCAATAGAGTCATCACTAAGCTTTTTTTTTTTCAAAAATAAGGCATGAAACATAGGATGAACATGAGTTTCCTCTAGCAATTATAGATGATAGGCAATGACTACTATTTATTTAGCAACTAGATAAAGACCATAAAATCTACTAGTAAGCTTCTGATATGCTATTTCAAAAAAGTGTTTGTTAATGATAAGGATGAAGCTTAAGAAAAACCATATCACCTTCTTGAAATCCCATATCCCTTTTTCTCCTATTTACCATCTGTTTCATTCTATTATTGGTTGCATGTAAGTTCTGCTTTAATTGGCTAAGAAGCTCATCATGAGTTATAATAGTTCTATCCACTTCATTAACAGGTAAGGCACCCACCTAATAATAAGGAATGGTCAGCGATAATCTTCCATATAAAGCTTGGAATAGAATTATGCCTGTGGATGCATGATATGTTGTGTTACATAAAAATTCTACCCATGGTAAAAAATTCCTCTACTTGTAAGGTTGATGATGAACAAAGTAGCACAAGTATTACTCAACACAATGATTCACAACCTCTGTCTATTCATCCATTTGTGGGTGGTCTATTAAACTTATTTTTAATTGAGTCTCTAACATTATAAAGAAGTCATTCCAAAACTAGCTAATAAGAATGGCATCACAATCATTGATTATAGACCTTGGCATTCTATAGAATTTAATAATTCCCTCAATAAATTTTTATGCTATCAATTTAGCTATAAATAGATAAGGTAAGACAATAAAATGAGCATATTTGCTCAGTTTATCCACCATAACTAAAATAGTGTCCTTGTCATGGGAGGAAGGAAGGCCTTTGATGAAATCCATCATAATATCATTCCAAACTTGGGAAGGAATTGGAAGAGTTTACAATAATCTAGTCGGTGATAGTGTCTTTACCTATGTTCTTTGACAACTATCACAAGTAGCCACATATTATTGAATTTCCTTATGCATAAAGGGCCAATAACATTGTTTAACCAACTTTTTATATGTGTATAATACACCTGAATGACCTCCTAGAAGAGAATCATGAAATTCTTTTAATAATTGATCAACAATAGGCAATAAAAAAGGCACCACCACCCTATGCTTGAAAAAAATAAGTCCATCATGCCATAAATAAGGATTGCCAAGACACTTTATAGCTATTTCTCATATTTTGATCATGAACCTGTCTTTATGTTTAGCATTCTTTATCTTTTCCCATAATGAAATATTTGGCATAGAGATAGCATTAAGAATTGTTCGACTTGTAACCTTAGATAATGCATCTACTACTGAATTTTCTCGACCATGTTTTTAGAGTATTTTGTAATCATATTCTGTTAGTTTTGCCACCCATTTTCGTTACTCTAATGTGCTATGCGTTGCTTTAATAAATATCTGAGGCTACGTTGTTTAGTTTGAATGAAAAATTTTCTTCCCAATATACTTAGTCATCATATTTTATTGGCTTCAACAATAGCCAACATCTCATTCGCATAAATAGACTAGGATTGCTTGGAAACACCTAACACTGTGTTTATATAAGCTACTGGTTTGCCTTATTGAGTGAGCACTGCACCAAACTTACCACTTGAAGCATCAGTTTTGATCACAAAACATGTATTAAAGTTAGGAATAATAGGTGTAGGTGTTGTCATCATAGCCGTCTTTGGAGCATGGAAGGTAACCTATTCTTATTCCACTAGAATTGCTTTTTCCTTAAGATGTTGGTTAAAGGTCTAGCTATCATGCCATAGTTACGCATAAAATTTCCTATAATAACCTGTGATACCTAAAAAACCATGTAACTTTGAAATGTTAGTAGGACGGGGCCAATTAGTCATGGCTTGTATCTTGCTTTAATCTACTTTTACCCTATAAAAGGTAACAATATGGCCTAAATATTTAAGCTCTTGTTGGCCAAAAACACGCTTGGTAATCTTAGCAAAAAATTGTTAATGCCTTAAACTTTCAAAAGCTTGTAGAACATGTTCAACATATATGGTCTAATTAGGACTATAAATTAAAATGTCATTAAAGAAGACTAATGTAAACTTCCATAAATAAGGGTGAAATATGGAATTCATGATGGCTTGAAATGTAGATGAGGCATCACATAGTCCAAAGGGCATAACTAAATATTCATAATGACCATTATATGTGTAAAAGACTATTTTAGGAATGTCAAGAAGGTGAATGCATACTTGGTGGTAACTAGCTCTGAGGTCTAAGTTAGTAAAAAATGATGCTTTATAAAGTTCATCAAGAATATCATCTACAATAGGGATAGGAAATTTATCTTGTACCGAGGGCTCCATAGTCAATATAAAACCATCATGTGCTTTTTTTTTTCTTTACCAACAAAATGAGTGAACAGAATGGACTAGTATTGGTCTTATAAGCCCAATTTCAACATTTCATGAACGTTTTTTTTTAATTTCAACTTTTTAAAAGTAAGCAAACTTGTATGGCCTTATATTGACGAGCTTTTTAAGATGAATAGAGTGATCAACCTCTTGCACAAGTGGCAGCTACTGGTTCTTAAAAAATGTCTTCATAAGCATTAATAAGTTGTTGTAGCCCTAGCGGTATGGTTACACGTATTGTATTTTTTTTTTATTGTGCACAAATAGCAAACATCAAATTGTCTTCCCTATATTCTTTAGAAATAGCTTTTAATGAGCCAAACTTGATACACTACTCATCCTTGCCTTATAGTTGTTGGTTTTGGTTATCCCATTAAAAGTCTATCATCATTTGTTTTTAGTTACACACTATGGATCTAAGTGTCTCGAGCCACTGTCTGCCTACTACCAAATCGAAACTAGTTAATGGCAATGAATAGAAACTAAAAGGGAAGCGAATTCCTTGAAAGAAAATATTAACTTACTCATATCGTCCTTGGCATTGCAATCAATTTCCAATGGTAACTCACACTACAAAAGGTTAAGTAGGAACAATGGGTAAGTATAGCAAGTTAGTCGCCTTTTAGCTAATAAAGTTATGAGTAGAGCCACTCTCAATAAGAATTAAAAACTCATGTTGTCCAATTTTAGCTGTAACACATAGGGTTCATAAATTTGACTAGCCATATAATACGTGTAAGGAAATTTTTGGTTCAGGTTGTATGTTTGATTAAATATCTATTGGTTTTTTTTCTAAGCTATCATTCATAATTTCCTCATGCACAATACATCCTATACTCAAAACATTGTCAAGTAAGAGCATTTGTGGCTTTTAACATTTATGGCCAGGTGTGAAATGTTATGACAATTGAAACAAAGACCTTAAGCCTTTTTTTTTTTTTTTTGGCATCTTATCCCATGTCAAACATCTTATAGAAAAGACGAATATGATCTTGTTAGAGTTGGAAGTGTTATAGGTACTCAAGTTGTAGACAATGGTCATGTGAATTGTGTTTGTTAAAGTAATTACTCATCATGCATCCTCACTAAGCTAACAACTTTTTTTAATGTTTTAGATTTACATAGGTGAATGCCTTTGACATTTTTGGTTTAAGGCCACCCATAAATGCCCCCACCAACGCCTTTTATGTCCACCCATATATTTATATTCCCAATTGCTTAAACTCCTTGTGATAATCATATAGAGTTCTACTTTGTCTAATACAAGAAAGAGCTTTGTCAAAACGTCATAATCTATTGGCCCAAAACGAGCCCATTATTCCTTTGTCAAAATTTCTCATGTGAAAATCCAAGACTCCTCTTTATAGAAACGATTTAGCCATTGCTACCATTGGTTAGCCTCCCTTTCTAAGTAAAAAAAGGCAAGAGGAACTTTATGAATATTGGCAATCCCTTGGTATTTAAAGAATTGTACAACTCGATTGAACCATTTTGTTAGATCATTATTAGAATATCATGGAATTCTAACTTGGCTATTATGAGAGAGAAAGTATGCTGATTTCCATCTCGATTTTCTTTCTTGTCTCAAATGCTGATTTCCATCTCTATTTTCTTTCTTGTCTCAAAACCTAGCTTCACATTCCAATTTGGCTAAACTAAATATTTTCTTGTTTGCCAATATAGCATCAGACAAAGCTTTAATGGATTCCTGCTGTTGATATATCTACTTACCCACACTAACTTCCATTCGTGTTAGTCCATCTTGCACTCCTTTGAGTACAATTTTGAGTAATTCAATTTGCTCTGTTTGGTGTCCATGAACCTACTTTGATACCAATAATAGGCCTTAATCAATAGCTTAAACAAACAATGCAAACCCATATTCTGTTAAGGTAAAAATTGAATCGTAAGAAGTTTTGAATAATGCTTGACTACTTTTTTATTCATTGTTATAGGCCTTAAATAAGCTAAGACTCCACAAAATGTTGGCCATCATGCTTAAAACATAAGAATAGAAAAACAAGACTATGGACCTCAAGTTAAGTTGTTGTAATAACTAGAAGGAACAATCAACTGCTAACTTTTTCCTAAGAATCTACTAAAAAAATCCTCCAACAACTTCTTTGAATTCTTCTTGGGTTATCCCTATTGATTTCCTCAAATTCTCTACTGACTTTCCTGCCTAACCTTTTCCATAATATTTAAGATTCAACTTTTATAATGGCTCGAGTTTGAAAATGGTAATTAGGATAGAAATTAGTAAGTAAAAATAGGTTTTTATGTTTAAAAATCAAGGTCAGTGATGCTAGTGGTAAAATGGTCACTAAGGGGCTTTATTTGGTTGTAAACATGTCAATTCTGGGAGTTGGCATGTGTACAGTATAGCAAAGCATGGAAATTTGAAAATTTTGTTATACATGATTGTGCATGAATGCATTTTAGGATGGCTATACAAGGAATGATTATTTTAATTTTAGTATAGTTTTTATTTCTTAAATTTTTAGTGTTTTAGAAAGGGAATATCAGAGAGCAGAAAGAGAGAAGGATTAAGTTAAGATGTACCTTATGATTGGAGAAAAGTCTAGAGAGAGAGAGTATTAACCAATTAGCAAGTATCTCTTAACCTAAAATGTGTTTGTTAATGTTGTTATATTGTATGATCTTTGATTAATCAATGATAAAGCATGATTCAATGATTATTATTGTATAAATGATGCAAAATGATGATGATGATGAACAAGACTAGTAGGATTTTGGATTATCATGTCTAATTTGAGTAGATCTAGATTAATTTACATAGGATCCATGTTTATGTATATGTATTAAGTTGGAGTCTGCTTCTACGTATGTAATTGCTTATGTTTTAAATTTATTTCATGATGTTTGTTTAATCTCATGGTATTGCAAAGGTATAGGTACATGCTTAGGATTGTATTTATTTTAATTGATATGACTGAGATAAAATACGTTTTGAAGATGATATAATGTTGTGTGTTGAAGATTATGGATGTAAATTAGTGTTAACTATGTTATGATGTTGTTGTATGTGCTTGAATGGAATTATAAATATGAGTGTCCATAGATTAATGGCTATTTGGCCAAGATCTATAACGGCAAAACGTATTACATGAACATGTGTAGGAAACACATGACCATGTTGTCATATTAGTAGCATCATAGTCATGCATATTATGTATACATAATTTTATGTGTAATGTGAAACTA
The DNA here is from genome assembly GCA_026122585.1 of Anacardium occidentale. Lineage (NCBI taxonomy): Eukaryota > Viridiplantae > Streptophyta > Magnoliopsida > Sapindales > Anacardiaceae > Anacardium > Anacardium occidentale. The sequence goes on from JAJEJH010000154.1 coordinate 530,426, forward strand.
AGGGAGTTCATAATTGTGCAACTCTATGGTGCATTACCGTGCATCCCATAAAAATGTAGAAAATAATTAAGAAAATTATGAATTAATGATAAATTTAAATATGTAAGAAATAAAAGCAGATTATGAGGATAATTAAAAGATCATAAGAAATAATTAAGAAAGAAGAAAATAGAATTATAAAACATTAATAGGAAGAAAATAAAAGAATATGAAAAAAAAAATTATTAGGTTCAAATTCTTAATAATAAACTCGAAGAAAGAAAATTTAATGCATGAGAAACATTTCATGACATGGCATGCCTAAAAAATCTTTCTAAGAATCAAGAAAATGTTTTAGATGTACATGGTTTTTTAAAAAGTAGAGAAAAATCGATGTTTCAGACATATTTTAGGGATGAATATGAGGGGGTATACGTGGGTTTACACACTCTTTAGAAAGAAAAGCTAGTTTGTTAAAAAGGATATGGTCACCAACTACGGTCATTGAAAAGAGTGCTACTTGTGTCTTAGTTAAACTCACATTGTCGAGGTGTTAAATCATTGTGTTCATCAGTCTGATCAACATAAATGATTTTTTATGAATGACTTTATGAAAAAAAACGATTTTAAGGAAAGTTTTATGATGAGATCTTTTGATTATTATGACATGTTTTAAGATGAGATTGTTTGATAAATTATGATTTTCAAATAATTAAATTCTAAAAAGAAAACCATTGGGCTAAGTCATGGTTTTCAACATGTTTTATATCATAACATACATGACATGACATGATCAAGAAGCAAGATAGTGTAAGAACACTAAACAATGAAGAAAATAAGATAGAATAAGTTAAGACACTAATGCTTCAAGGTTAATATGGAACCTATTGATGACTGGAAAGACATGTAAGCGGAAGCTAAAAATAATAAACAAATAAAGTGATGGGTTTAACAGCTTCTATCTAACTAACTTGCAAGAAAGAAGGAAAAGGAAAGGGGTTAGTGATAGCTCACTTAGTAAACATTTCCTACTTCTTTTTAACCTAAGCAAATCTCTAAGTTGAACTCATGTTTGAGCTTAACTCAACTGTTCTTGTGATTTACATATTCTTAATTGTATTTATTCTCTCTATTTATTATTCTGAATATAATTTGTTCTAATTCTCTTTACTAAAACCATATCTCATGCCATGAAATACATGTCATGGTATGAAGTCATGTTAAAATATGCTATAAGCCCTTGGGCCAATTTTTGAAATCACTTATGGTTTATCTGAAAATGTTTGTAAAGATCTAAAGGTCTTAGACTAAGAAAATATCTGAAAATAATATAATTGAAAATCTATAGTACTGATCAGACTGATGAACACAGGGATTCAACATTCTAGTCATGTGAGTTTTCAACCTCATGACCCTAGGTCAGTCAGCTAAAATCTAAAACTGAAACTAAGCTGATAACTGATAATCAAATGCATACCAGTGTATACTGATGTTGGCTTCCTCTCTAGTGGGCGTGCAACTCATAAGTGCCCCCTTGTATCCATCCCTAAAAAATGTATAGACCATCGTATTTTTCTAACTTTAAAAACATGCATTTGGATCCTTTTCTGAAAATACTCGTATGCCATGTCGTGCCATGATATTCTTGTGATGCATCATTTTCACTTATTTTATCATATTATCACATTTTACAACTGATATAATAGGTTTCATATGCTTTGGGCTTTATTTTTAAATTGAATTATCACTTTTCTACTTATACATGAGCATGCATGCTTAAACGCACGAGCGTGCATGAAGATATATAAACATGTGCCAGTCGTGTAGTATGGGTGTGACTTTGACAGGCACGATCGTGACACTGCCTGTCACAAGCGTGACCCTAAGATGTACAATCGTGACTCCTTTATAATTGTAGTAGTGCATATTTCATGCACACGAGTGTGATTCTGCACTTGTAAGGGTGCACAGGCATATGTCTACAGGCACATGAGTGTGCATCCTACTCTGTTTCGATAAAACCATGCCTGAAACTTGCAGAATTTTGTTCAATGCTTAACATAACTACAATCAACTCATTTCAACAACATTATACACTCTAAACAACACATATACATATACTAATTCCACCAATGACATTCAATAGCAAAATCAAACATCAAAACCCTTTAAAATACATACCCATACATACACGCACATCAAGCATAGTCATTAGCAATAAACATTATCACAGTCACTTCATTTTCATCATGTCATCACCCAATCATGTCACACAATCATAAAGCATGTTAGAAACATTAACATACCTTAGAAATCAACAAACCCATTCTCTAACAAAATCTCTTTTTTTTCTTACTACTGATTATCACCCTCAAGGTTGGGATTCTTTGAAAATGGAAGAAGAACTTTGGGTGAAAATGAATAAATGACAGGTGAGAAGATTAAAAGTTGCTCTCTCTCTCTCTCTCTCTCTCTTTTTCTCTCCTTTTACAGGCATGCACGGGCATACACTTAAAGGTACACGATCGTGTATGAGTGAAAATGAAGAATCTTCATTTCCTGTGCTTCACATGAAAGAAACCTCCCAAGGAGACTTATGCGCAGGCCACACTAACTTTAAAAAATAACTATTTCACCCTTAAACATTCTCAACTCCAAATCTATCATAAATTCTCACGTTTAACCCTATATTATAGCCTAAAAGACATTTCTAATCCTAGGATGTTACAGTTAAGATTATATATGTTAGGTTAAAAGATGTTTGCTGAGTGACTTGTCACTCATTCCAAAATTTCTTTCCTTGTAGGTTAAGTTTTTTTGCTACTAAGGAGTGATACTATAAGATGGCTATGAGTAGGATATCAAGCTATGCATTTTCATCTATGTTTGTATAGTTTACATCTCTTCAGTAGCATGATTTAGGTTTTAGAATAATATATACATGTTATACTTTGGCAAATATTTTATAGTTTCGCATGAGTAACAAAAGAAGTCTTTTAGTATATGATAATATATGTTTAAGCTTCCACAAATATGTGAATGTTTAAGTATGAATGTTTGTAATGCTATTATATTAAAACAAAAAAATATATATATACATATAACAATATAGTAGTATTACAACTTTGAAGGTCTTCTTGATCTAGGTTATTGTTTTTTCGTATCAATGTAGCTTCAACTTCACACAATTCTTCTAGCTATGCAAATCAAGTTTATTATGTTCGTAGGACTCAAAAGATAAGTAATTTATTGCTTCATAAAAAAGGCCTATAGTTAACTCAACTACCTCAAAAAAAAAAAAACAAAAAACAAAAAACAAAACAAAACAAAACAATTCTTACTCAATCTTTCTTTTTTTTGTACTAGAATGAATTGATTGTTTCTAATTACAAGCAGTAAAGCCTAGAATATAAGTGAAAAAGAAAACATGGAGATACACCTTTTTAAGATAGAAATAGAAAAAGTTAGCATAAAGGGCAAGTAGTCTAAATCAGTCTAAAATATACCTTCTTAGTATTTTGACAAAACTACTAGTTAGTAATGAAATCTATAAGTAGAATTAAAAGTTTGATGAGATATATGATAGCAAAAAACTTACGTATCCATTTGATTTTGTTCTTCATAAAGTCTCGATGAATCAGTTAAGTCCATATAAAGCTCAGTAAGCACCAGTAATCTAATTGAAGCAAACTTACAAAGAAGAGACAGTTGTCTTCTTCTAGCAAATTATCTTCTTTAATGTTAAAACCCAGTGCTTCCAATTTTTGCACTAAAAGCTTTGATCAAGTATGGGTTTTTTAGTGAAAATTGAGGACTAGAGTCTGCATGTTTCTTTTATGTTGTTTGCACTTGCGTTTCCATCAAACACAAAAATAAAGGCAAATTGCCCAATGACAGTTGATGACCATTATACCCTTAAATAACATATTAGAATTTTAATATAATTCTAACGTTTCCTAACTTGATCTTATATTTTATAACATTAACTACAGTATTGTATTTTCATATCCACTATGTTTAAGTAGAAAACAAATTCATACGAATCATAGCGATAAGTCTCTTAAAAGCAACTATTACCTTTCATGTATCACAACACAATTTTCCTTTCTTATATAAATTTTAAACTTTATAAATAGACTTCAGATGTTTATTCCTAGTTCTACATTATATTTGTCTTCTCAATAAAAAAATTTGTACAATTTAATGAGAAACAAACCAAACAGAGTCAAATTTTACAAATATGTAAAATACCTCTCATAAATACAAATCATGATGGAGTCCCAAACATACAACATGATCTCTAAAAATTTTAGGTGGCATGCCCTTGGTTAGAGAATCGGCAGTCATCTGCTTAATTCGAATGTAGTTTATAAGCATTTTTTTAGCTTTTATGTGCTTTCTAATCTCTAAGCGTTTTATGTCAATGTGTTTACTTTGAATCTTACTTTTGTTATTCTTTAGCAAAAAACATGGCAGCAAAGTTGTCACAGTATGATCTTAATAATCTTAAAATGGACTTAACAATCTTAACTCTAGAAATAAAACTTTTTAACCAAATACCCTGCACGATAGCCTCAAAACAAGAAACAAACTTAGATTTCATGGTAAAAGTAGCAATTAAAGTTTGTTTTGCACTTCTATAAGAAAATTACTCCCTCAACTAGCAAATACACATAACCAGAAGTTGGTTTATGAGAATCAACATAACCAACTAAGTTTGAGTCTAAATATCTGAAAGCTTTTAAATTGTCACATCTTCTATATAGAAGCATTGAATTACTCATTCTTTAAAGGTATCTCATGACCTTCTTTGCAGCTTTATAGTGATCTAGACCAAGATTACATTGATATCTTCCCAATATTCCTACTACAAATACAATATAAGGTCAAGTATAAACTTGAGCATACATCAAGTTTTTTACGACTGAAGTGTATGAAATATTTTTCATTTGTTCCTCTTCTATATCAAGATAAAGACATTGATTCAAGTTTAATCTATCACCCTTGATACTAAGTGCAACACTCAGTAAATAATTCTTCATCCAAAATCTCTCAAAAAAATTTTTGATATAGGTTTCCTAAGATAACTTTAATAAAAGATAAAATCTACTCTTGTATATCTTAATACCAACAATATAAGACACCTTACCCATATCCTTGATATCAATATTTTGAGAGAGGAACTCTTTCACCTCATACAACAATCTCAAATCATTGTTTATAAGAAAATATCATTAATATACAATATAATGAAGATTACTTTTGTAGGACCCGCCGCCCCGAGTACCCCTACTGCTGAAGAATCACTGATCTTTTATTTAATAAACTGGAAATTGGGTACCCGAGACAGGAATCCTACGAAAAGAACCTATTGAACTAAATTACATCACAAGCGGAAGCTGCAACTGAATCTGAAATATACAATGAGCCCAGACTGGCTTTTCATATATTTAACTGTTCTGTACATCTGTTTATACAACTGAAATATACAAAATATATACAAGACCTCACAGGTCCAAACTGAAAGAAAATACAGCTGGAAGTGTGTGTGTGGGGTCCTCCTCGCCAGCCTCAATCCACCCGCTCCTCGCCAGCAGCTAACTGACTTGAAAATGAAGGAAGAAGGAAGGGGATGAGTGATAAAGATCACCCAGTAAGCATTCCTTACTTCCCTTACCCAAGCAAGCAACATAAACAAACACACATACCTGGCCTCGGCCCTAATGATGCATCTAGTCGCTTGCGGGTGCTGAAACTGATTACTGGATATCTGTTATCTGGTTACTGATTACTGATTATCTGATTAATGCATGTCATGTCATGCTAAACTGAAAAGTAATAACTACTGATGATGCATGTGTCTGAATAATATATGTCTGAATGTACCCGAAGGTACCTGCTGTGCTGATCAGGCTGATGAACCCAGGGATTCGGCATCCTGGCCAAGTGGGCTGAACATTCTAGCTATAGGCTAGAAAACTGAATCTGATATGCTGAGCAGACTGACTGGTGTCAGAATGCTGGATCCCACAGATGCCCCCTCAAGTTCACCCTAAAACTATAACCCATACGTTGGGTTCTGAATGTTGAAAACTACTGAATTCAGATCCCTGGATCCTTTTTCAGGCTATATGCTATGTTCTGAATGCATATGCTACATTTCTTATCTGATTTCTGGATTATCTGATGATTAATGGCCTTTGGATGGGTTACCAAACCTTTAATAGATCAATTTCTGAAATTCTGGGAAAATCTGATGGACACACGACCGTGCAGGAAAAGCACACCGTCGTGCGTCACACACACACGGCCGTGCGGGGCAAGGGCACACGGGCGTGTGCCCCAGCACACGGGACCGTGCACTGGTCGTGCGGCTGGGCGTGCAGCTCTCGAGAATTCACTGTGCGGGCACACGGGCGTGCGTCTGCGGGCACACGGGCGTGCGCCTTATCTTGCTCAGACATGCCTCGCCTACAACTGCTGGAAACCATCCAATTTCTTATCCAAACTGAAATTAAATGTAATCAACCATCCAAGGCACTTCAATATACACATATCATGCATCAATTTCATCTTTCATCCATTTCTATTGAATTCACCATGGAAACTTAAACATTTCTCTCACATCACACACACAAGCAAAGCAAGCATGTTATTGGATGGGAAACAATCATCTCAAGCATCATATATCATCACATATACTCAATCAAACATACTAGAAATGGAAACACACGTTTCCAACCACAACAACCATGTATCAAAGCAAGTTGGAAGCACTGGAAGAAGTAAGAAACACTTACCTCTTGACATGGCTGCTGAAAAACTATAACAAGCTACTTTCTCTCTGCTCTCTTGCTGGATTGGGAGCTGCTGGAAGCTGAACTTCTCGCCTAGGGCTGGGAGCTACTGGAAAGAAGAGAAACACTGGCTGAAATTGGGTGAGAAATGAAATAACTCTCCCGTCTCTCACACTTAAACCCACCTGCACCGGCGTGCAGGTTTAGTGCACGGGAGTGCACCTGGGAAAATGAACATAATTCATTTCCAGCGCTTCGCATGATTGAAACCTCCCTAAAGGCATCATACGAAGGCCACACAGCTCTGAAAAACTGCCAACTCACCCCTGAACTCTGTTAGACCCCCAATCTATCTCTGAATTCTATTTCTAACCCCAAAACTCTACCCCTAAGGGTCTTTCTAAAACTAGGATGCTACAACTTTACTCCTACTAACCTTGTGATATATACCTTGATCCATGACATTTTCTACAAATCTAAAAGAAGAAACAACATCATGAAACCTTAAGTACTAGTGTCAAAAGGTTGTTTTAAGCTCATATATGGACTTCTTTAACTTACACACTAACTTCTCATCATTATTCCAAGCAAACCTGTCAGGTTGTTTCATATAGACCTTTTCATGCAAATCCTTACTAAAAAATATCGTTTTCATATCCATTTGATGCAAATCAAAATCAAAATGGGCAATCAATGCCATTATGATGCAAAAAGACTATTTTTTAAGAAATAAGAGAGAAAGTCTCCTTATAATCAATCATTTTCCTTTAAGTAAACCCTTTAACAATGAAACAGGTCTTGTATCACTTAATATTTCTTTTAGAATCTCTTTTAGTTTTGAAAACTCATTTACAACTTATCAATTTCTTTTTAGCAAGCAATTAAACAAATCTCAGACTTGATTATGTGTAATTGAATTCATTTCACTTTTCATATCATCATACTATAAATCAGATTTATCATACTTAATAACTTATAAAAATGTCGCAGGATCGTTTTCAATAGTGATATCATGATTAGACTCTTATAAACACATTACATAATCAGTAGGAATTATCGATTTTCTTACTCTTATAGATCTCGTTAAAGTCCGTTTAACAACCCTTGATTGAGGTTGTTATTCAACTGGTTAATCCTCTTGTAGAGAATACTCATCATGATCTTCAAAAGTTATTTTAGAAAGATATAAAACTAGAATGGTTGGTTTATCTATATCCACTCTAGTAGCATGAATAACCAATAACTTGCTTGATAAAGGAGTATTACTATTAAGGATCGTCACCCTAGTCTAATTAGTAGCCTCCCAGGTTATGTTTATGATTCAGTCAATCCCACTAACCATATCATTCTCCAAAATTTTGGCATTTCTTGATTTGACAGTCCTATTGGAATAGTTTAGACAATAAAACCTATATCGTTTGGATTTTTTTAACATATCCATTAAAGAACACACTTATTGTTCTTGGATCTCATTTTCTCTTATGTGATTTATAAACTCTGACTTTAACTGAGTAACCTTAAATGTGTAAATATTTTAAACTTAATTTTTGATCTTGCTATAATTCAAATGGCAATTTGGGAATCGTCTTTATTAGAACTCTATTCAAAATATACATCACTATTTTAAGAGCTCTAGGCCACAAAAAGATAAATAATTTGGAGTTACTCAACATACCCCTTACCATGTCCAATAATATTCTTTTTTTGCTACACCATTCTGTAATGATATGCTAAACAAGGTGTACTAGGCAATAATATCTTATTCTTGAAGAAAAAACCAAGTGCTTGTTTAGTACTTGTATATCTACCATAATATTTACCATCTTAGTCAAATCTTACTATTTTAATTTGTTTTCCACTTTGTTTCTCTACTTATATCTTATACATTTCAAAAACATCTAAATCTTTGTCCTTATTATAAAGCATATAAAGATACATAAAGCTAGTATGATCATCAATAAAGGTGATGGAATATTTTTGACTAATAGAACTCATGTTAAGACAATAAATATTAGTGTACATGCTTTCTAATATTTCACTGCTCCTATTGACATCTTTCTTTGACTTATTAGTGTACTTAGCTTTAATGCAATCTATACAACTATTGAAATTAGTAAAGTTAAGATTTTCCAAAATACCTAAATTTACTAATCTTTTAACTCTATTAATAAAGATATTTCTTAATCTCTTATGCCATAAGAGTGAAAAGTTTTTAGTTATAATACAATGTTTTATAACTATAGACTTTTATAAAGCTATCTAACTATATAGAACATGTAATATCCCAAGGTTAGAATTATCCTTTTAAGCTAGATATTGGGATTAAAAAGTGAGATTTTATGATAGATATGGCATTGGGAGAGTTTAGATGGTAAAATAGTCATTTTTATGGCTTGTATGACATGTGAATGCGTCGCATTAGGAGAATTTTTCACGTGAAGCATGGGAATGCAGAAAAATTTTTATTTTTCCATCATGCAAGACTATATGCCTAAGGGTGCATGACCATGCATGCTTGTTTTTTGCTGCCATATATAAAGTCATCCTTATCTTGTTTATAAATTAATATTTACCTATTTTCTTCAAAAATTTCAAAGAATCCTAACCCTAGATTAGAAAACTAGAAACCAGAAGCTCCAAAATAAGCCAAAGAGTAAGATTTTGTTTAGAGAGAAAGCTAATAGTCATGGCAAGAGGTAAGTGTTTCCTTACCTCTTTCACCCTATTTCATAGCTTGTTTCTTCTATTGTTTAAGTTTTGATGATGCTTGTTTGGCTTGCTAGGATGTTGAGATTATGATTTAGAATCATGTTGATAAAGTGATTTCCTAATAATATTAAGATATGATTGTATATATGTGTTTTATGCTTTATTTTGAGAGATATGGTGTATTTGGCACGGTTTTGGTGAGTCTGATGAAATACATATGTATATGGTTGATATATTAAGCTTAAGAAGCCATTCGATTGAGATTTGGAGATGCTTTGGTTGAGTTTAGCTAGGTTCTAGGTTTTTCAAATGTGATATTACAAAAATAAAATATGACACATGACCATGTACCCGCGTATGCATGACTGTATGCTTGTTCCAACTTTACATACCTATGTAAACAAGACACAGAAGTATTATGTAAGCTGCTACATATTTGTGCAAGTATTAGACACGATCATGTATCTTTATGGATAATTGTGTCTCTCACATTACATGACCATGCAATAAGCTAAAATTTGGTAAGAAACTTATAGAAGCTAGTATGACTATACGCAAGACCATAAACACGATCATACACCTTCATGCACGACCATGTGTCCCATATTACACAATCGTGCGCTAATCTAAAAGTTATAGAATGAAGGAAAATTACACAGATCATTAATAACCCATTTAGACACTTATAGAATTTAAGATATCATGCATGATAAATATTATATGACATGACATTCCAATAGTATTTTCAAAAAGGGATCCAAAGATTTATATGCATGTTTTAAGATAAAAAATATACAATGTTCTAAACATTAGTTACTGGTGAATACGAGGGGTTACTTTTGAGTTCGCACATTTGTTAGCGAGAGAAACCAATATCGACTAGAGAGAACATGGTCCTTGACCAAGCTCGTCAAAGAGAGTGAAAGTCGTACATTACTCGTTTTTTATAGGATTGGACTCACATGACCAGGATGTCGAATCCTTACATTCATCAGTTTGGTTAGCACAACAATTATTTCTTAGATATAATATTTTTATATACAACTTCTAAATATATATATCATATGTATATATTTGGGATTTTAAATCATAGCTATTATTATCAGAAAGTGTTTTCAGAAAAGCAAGCCTAAAGGCAAATTTTTATAATTTTTAGTATTGACATAACATTAGCATACTCATATCATGTCATATATAACACTTCATGACAATCAGCACCAGATTGTAGATACCCCATTTTGGACCCAATAGGGTCACCCCCGATGATGAAAAACCTGAATGTTGACTTAGAATTTTTGAGATGTTGAACCGAGGATGAACGAGTTAAAAAAAAATGTTTATTTTATGTTATTTAAAAAAAAAAGTGTATTTATTTTATTACAAACAAAAAATAGTGTTTATTTTATTATGTTAAAAAAAAAAAAGCCAAATCCTAATCCTAAACCCAAGCCATCTAAACCCAAATAATAATAATAATAATAATAAACAAAACCCCAAACCCTAGCCCATTAAAACCTAGCTAAAAAAAACCCAATCCAAAAGCCCAGTAACCAAGAAAGAGGAGAGCCCAAGAAAATAAAATAGAAGTTTAATGCATGCAACCCAAGAAGAGAGTATGAAGTCCATGAAGAGAGCCTGCAGCCCAGAAACAAAAGGAGAGGCCCAGCATGCGCATTCTTATTTTGGCTACACTATCCCTTGCTGCCATTTTAATACTTATCTACTGGCATGCTTATCCCCTATTTTCGCGCAAATTAAAAGTGGCCAGCTTTGCTTAATTTTTTTTGGGGCCGTTGCATTTTATCTCTACCGGGGATCAAGGGAATTAACTTCCCTGTTCACAGCCGGTCAAGGGAAATGAATCCCTTGATCTCTCCAAGTTATAAAGGAGGGCTGAGAAAAAAAAAAATAGAGAGGAAAAGAGGGGGAGACGGCTGGAGAGAGGAAAATGGGGGAAAGAGAGAAAATTGAGAGAAATAAAATTTTCAAAAGAAGATTTTTCAAAAAGAAATTCTGAAAACCAGTTTGTGTAATTTTGGTTCATCCTCGGTTCAGCATCGATAAACTTCGAATCAGTAATTTTCAGGTACGTCTTTGAGGGGGATTTGTTTATAAATAATTTTTTTTTATTTATTATTTTATGTATAAAGTATTATGTTACATATAAAAGTTATTCGTAAATTTGTAAGAATAATTTGTATATTGTGTTTTTATTTTGTAAATAGATCTATTAATATTTTGTATTAATTTTTTTTTTTGTTATGTTTTCGTACGTATGTAAATATTTTGTATATATATTTCACTTCCTTTATTCTGTATTTAATTTTATATATTTTATATATATATATATATTTTTTTTTTGTGCTGTAATTTTATTCATATTTTGTATTTGATTTATTTTGTATATTGATGTTTTATTTTTTTATATGCATTCTGTATTTTATATTCTGTCTGCATGTGTATTATATTGTATTGTATGTACATATATAATAATCTTTTTGTGAGAGTATATTTTGGATCCTGTAAGCATTTTGTGTCTATTAGATATATATATTGTTGTACGCATATTTGACGGATGAGACTGGCCGCCCTGATGGCAGCAGGTGGCCATGTTATTCCCCCCTTCCAGGTTCAAACCACGCTGTCGGGCAAAACTGCTTCTATTTTTATATTTATATATATTTTGTGTTATTTATTCTTATTATTGTTATTTTTCTTTTATATTACATTCTCTTCATTTATATTTTTATTTTATATATCCATTTCATTTCATTTCGTTGGCTACTGTACATAATATTATTAGCATTATCATTATTTTTGTACATTATTATCATAATTACATATATTTATTTTATTTATCTTTATATTTTATACATATATTATATTAATTTATATGTATGTATTATACGTATTGTGTAATTATTGAATTGTGCATATTATATACACTGAGTGTTTGTATATACTGTATGTATTGTATGTTATATACATAAACTGCATGTATTGTATGTATGTTGTGCTATGTATATAAAAGTATTATACTTGCTATGAAATGTGTAAATATTCTGTAAATGCAAATTTTGTATTCTGTGTGCGTCTGTCCATATTGTATATATAATTTTCTTGCATGCATTTTAATAAATGTGGTTGTTGCCTAGCAGGCGAGAGACGGGAGGCTTGTCTCCCTTGGCACCCGGGTTCGAATCTCATCAGGGAGAAGCTGCATCATTTTAATTTCATCTATTATTGGGCCATCTGCTTCAGCCTCCTTCTTTGGGCCGCGTTTAGTTTATTTCCTTGGGCGGGCTGCTTTTATTTAGATTAGGTTTTTTAATTAGTCTCTTTTTTATTTTATAAATGTAATTTATCCTAACCAAATTTTGTTTTGCAGGATTCATTTATCTAACATATTTGTTTAATTTTTTGGATTGATTAACAAAATTATTTTGCAGGATTTATTTATTATTCGTAGGCTTGTTTAGGTTAGAGGAAATGTATAGGGGTGTATGGAAAAAGGGTTGTAATTTTTAATTTAATTATTTTATTTTTTGTATTTTATTATTTTTATGGATGCATGTAATTTATTATACGTGTATGATTAATATTGCATCGTGTGATAATACGAAACTTAATTAAACTTGGTAACGCGTTTAATGAACGAACCACAAAAGTGGAGGTCGGCTTTCATGCCGGGCGGTATGGGTGCCTAACACCTTCCCATTGTCGTACCTGACTCTCCGAACCAGACCCATTGGGTAGGTGAGGGGTAGTTGGGTCCTTTGCAAGGGATCCATAAATCGCCCATCCTCACCGATGTGTATTTTCCCGAGGTTACTCTCGGGTGGCGACTCCATAGACTTTGTAGCGGGCCACTAACCTGTTATGCGCTCCTCTTGACCACGTTTAGGGTGGTTAAACAAGAGTGGTAAGTCTGTCCTGGCATGGCGCGGCAAAAACCGACGCCACAGCTCTGGCGACTGCACTGGGGAAAATGCGAAGAATCGATTCCGATGTGGTAAGTTTGTAAAGCGCTTCTAAGTTTAATCAAGTTCCTTGCATTGCACAACACTAACACCCACTGTGCACTCCTTGTCCCTATCAACCCCGATGGCAATCCAGACTTCGCCCGAAAGCCCACTCGGCCCAGGGGTAGTCTGTCTTGTACATCAGCCTTAGGCAACGTACCCTTGTGTATATAAAAAGAACCTCTGGTTCTCGCCTAAGGTAGCCTTTGACCTTTACCCGAGTCAAACCCATGTAGTGGCCCATAGATGTCGATCCTTAGGACCCATTTTTGTGTGTGATTGATCGAATCGAATCCTTATACATAAGGTCTCAAGTTTTTGTTGCTCATTCTGAAATATGTCTTGATCCATGTCATCAAGATATCACCGATTGTTTCTTTAAGTGGTCCTCCATTAGGAGAAAACTTTTTGAAATATCGTTTTGTAGAATTCTTTGTGACATGACTCGACATACTCCTAAATAGGCACATAAAACTCGAAACTTCATACGTAAGGATTCATTAGGTCTAGGGCCATTGGGTCTTCTGGTGACTCAATGGATACTAACCACTTAGGGTAGAATTGACTTTTCTAACTTTTCATTGACTAAAGTAATAAGGGGGCGAAGGGAGTGATAAGGGGGCGAAGCCTAGATTTAAAAGCATTTCCTTTTTTGAGTCGCCTCCAAAGGGCATTTTCATCTTTTGTCATCCTAAGTAGATATGTTCGATTTGAATCATCCTATAGGGGTAAAATTGTCACATATCACTCTAAGTAGATGTTTTTAATCTGAATCATTCTTGTAAAGCGAAAATCATTAGATGTCATCTGAATTGGCTAATTTTGAATTGGATTACCTCATAAGGGCATTTTTGTCTGTTGTCTTTTGAAATAAGTAATTTTGATTCGAGTCTCTCACAAGGTAAAATCATTTAGGAGTAATAGACTTACCCCTCATTTGTCTTGTCTCACATGTTGCATAACTTTAGGTTTAAGTCGTTCCATTGTTGACTTCGAAATCTCATATTTACAGCTAGATGTGTTGTCATTAAGTCTTTTTCAGGTTCAAGTCTTCACTTTACTTAGACATTAGGCCCACAATTCTTTTGTCTGTCTATTTATTAAACCCACATTTTGCCACCATTTTTGTTGAGTCTAATGAAGTCGTCTTTTAAAATAAATCCACCCATTTAATCCTTGCATACATGTCATGCACAAACACATCATGCATATCATGCACTAACATGTCTTTTGTTATTCCTACATACATGTCATGCATAAACACATCATGCATACCATGCGCTAACATGTCACTTTGTTAATCCTTGCATACATATCGTGCATAAACACATCATGCATATCATGCACTAACTTGTCATTTTGTTAATTCTACACATATGTTGTGCATAAACACATCATTCATATCATGCATTAAGATGTCATTTTGTAGCCATTTCAATGGAAGAAGAGAAATATGACCAAGGGAAACATGATGGAGGAAATGATGAAAAAGGGCGAGAATGTAATAGAGGAAAAGCTCACTACGAAATGAGAAGCTATAAAAGTAATGATGCTGGGATATAAATTAAAGATGTCTTAGCTGCATAAAGAGGGAAGATGTATACCTTCAAGAAGAGTGAGCCTGATACAAAAATGATGATGGTATTAGGGGATGAACTAGATCAGCGACCTGGTGGGAGATTCCTGTGAAACTTGAAGAGCATTATCTTTTGAACTTGTTTTTTCTACATGTGTTGCATCTCATGAATGCATGTATTGATAAAAATTTTGGCAATAAAATGTGATTTAAATGTTCCAAAAAAAAAGATGTAAACTAGTCTTGGTAGACTTTAGAACACTAAATGTGAGATTTTGAGCCCATGGTCATGCACACACAAATGACCTTTGATTTCTTTGTTGAGTGTGTTCACTCATGTCGGTGTCTTTAGAACTTGCTTCAAATACTGATCAAGATCACAATCAATCACATGCATTCACAGAAATGATAATGATACTAGAAAATTTGTCTCTTTGACAGAAAAGCCAACTAGGATACAAGTTGACTTTAAAGAACCTTATTGAGATTGAAACACTTCCTTAACAAACCTTTTACCACAAATCGTCAACTTCCTTTTTGTCTCATCCCTACCCTGCCATGGGGGCTGATAGGGCATTTAAGACTATGTTAGCAAGACGAGCCAAACGAAGAGTAGTAGTGATACTTGTGCTTATCTGCATAAAACATAAACAAAACAAAAAAACAAAAAGAAGTCAAAGAAAAAAAAGAGAGAGAAAAGAAAAGATGAAAGCAAAAAAGAAAGAAGAAAAAAGGGAAAAGAGAAAGAGAAAAATCTTAGCGCAAGTATTCAAATAGCCAAAAAAAAAAAAAGAAGAGGAACAAATGCGAATCAATGTTCATACCTTGAAGAAGAAGTTTTCGATGACCCTATCAGTCCCTTTGGTCTAAACTGCCACTATCCAAGAAAATCCTACCCTCACTTCAACCTCATTACAATTTTGACAAGACTATCAAATTTGTGTCTGCATGTAACTTAAGTGATAGAGATCAGATGAACAAGCAAGTTACACAGATAAAGACAAAGATATGATAGACAATACAAGTATTGCAGAGATAAGAACAAAGATAATGCTAACTTAAATATAGCATGATACGTTACAAAAAAAAACTAAAACAGAAACCTACTTATGGTTAAAGATAAGCAATACTTACTAAGTGATTTATCATTCACTCTTTTATATTTTTCTTCCTTGCAGGTCAATGATCCTTTAGGTCTAAGTTGGATACGTGAGGGCTGTGAGTTTTGGGATACCATTTTGGTAGTAGATAACATGTTGGTAACTCATATACTATATATAATTTCCGTTTATGTATAGGTATATTGTTTATATGTATATACTATATATGGTTCATAGGTATCATATGTATAATATATTTCATAAAATATGATACTTGATGATTTTCAGCATATATGCAATATTTTTCTATATATTATTATCAGTATTCTATATTTAAAGCTTTCACTTGCATATTTTAGCAGGGTTTGTGGAATTTCTATTATATATTAATGATAGTGACATCTAGTGGAAAAATAAATAAATAAATATAAATATATATATATATATATATACATATATATAAACTATAACAATACAATGATATATAGTAGGGATTTCTATAGAACATCGTTCAGTTTTAATTTAAACAGATTATCACACTATGCATTATAAGCAATGATAGTAGAATTCTTAAACAAATACATAGAATTCCCAAAAAAGTTAGAAGCGTATCCATAAGGCATAAGTCATGAAACTAAAATTAAATTCCTAGAAAAACTAGGAATATCAAAAGTTTTGTCTAAAATTAAAGTATGTCTAGAATTTAAAATTAATTTGCAAATCCATACTGCTTCAATATGTAAAGGCATTTGGTTTCTGTACAGACATAAAGACCTAGACATGGCCAAGATGAGAATTATTTCTTTAGAGCTTTTTGCTATATTTTTCATTATTTTCCATGAAAGGTTGTGTTAGGCATCTCTAATTTTGACCAAAGACCCATGTTTTGATAGTACTTTGAGTGCTTCTATTGTGTTGTGATTATGTGCAAGGAAGTGTGCTTATAATTTTTTTAATCTATTTGATTAATTTGGCATGAATTGAGCCTTTTCTTTTCTTTTCTTTTTTTCAATGTCCTTTTGGCAACTGTCCAATATTGTTTTAGTGTTCTAATTTTTAATAAACTTTCAAAAGTCAAATAATCTTGGTAAAAATAGTTTCTCAATGTAGTCTATCATGTTTGTCATTTGCTTGGCAAGATGTGCCAAATAGTAAGTGGTTATACAAGTAAAGTAGGCATTTTTTTTTTTTGTATATGATATCAAATTTTATTTAATATGAATCAAAATGAGAACTAAGCAATGCTTGTCACAAATATGTCAAGTATAAAAGTAGTAAAGTTCTTTTCAAAAGAATTGACATTTATGTTTTATATGATTTATATACCCAACTTTAAGGTTTAACATGTCTATCTTGAGTGACCTCCACAGTATATCATAATATGGAATAAAAGTATGCAAAGCACCATAAGTTTATAACTTACTGAGTAACCAGGTGGTGGTCTTACAAGTGTTAGCATTCATGTAAAAATGTGAGTTGATTACTTAAGGAAACACATAAGAAAGCCCATGGAAAAAAATTAATAACAATACAAAAAAGTGATCCAAGAAATTTAGGGAGTTGAGGTAATGTTGACAAAAAAGCTAAGCAAAAGATGATTAAACACTAGAAAATTTTATTTTCTTTATTTAGTCACTTGTATTTGTGGTAATGCACATGAATGATTTCTAATTGTTGGGATCTGAGTTAATGAATGAAAAGAATGTTGGGAGTCAATAAAATAGTGTTTTCAAAATGGCTTCAAGCTAGAATGAAGTTTGTAAGTAATGTGTTGATTTTTCATAGAAATTCATAAGACTAATTTTTCTTCAATCAAAGTTTTTTTCCTGTTGTTTTTCTTTGTGTATTTTTAAAATGATGTTTGTCAGTATATCACTAGATACCCTCACAAGTCTATAACTCATCCATTAGGGCTACCTAAGGGTTTAAAGACTTACTGTATATAATAAATGCAACTATGATAACTTAGGTTAGTTGGTTTAGTTTTTAGTAGTTTTAATTTTTGGTTTAATTAGCTGACTTTTATCACTTACTTTGCTGGGGACTAGCAAATTACTAGGTAGGGGTTATGATAAATGTCAAGCATACATATGAATTCATGGTCGATTTTGTAATATTTTAGGTTGAATTTTATGATTTTACCACTTGATTTGAATAAATTTAGGATTATGATTTGTTTGTTAAATTTTGCAGGATGTTTATGATTTTTTGAGATAATTGATGATAAGTAAGACAAAAAGTATTGAGGATGATGATTCAAAAGGATGAAGATGAAAAGCGAATAAAGGACTAAAGTAGAACTACCTTTGTGGTACTATGCTACAGTGCCAAGATACGAGGTGCTAGCACCGAAAAGTAGTGCACCATGGCAAAAATTGTGTACTACGTCTTTGTACCTCAATACGAAGGCAGAAAGTTTCCTACAACTTTTAGAAGTTTTATTTCTTAACCCTAGCATATAAATACAACTAAATCTCACCTAAAAGGAAAGAGCCACCTTAGACATAATTAAAAAGATTTTTAGCATACTCTGTGGCTATTCTCTTACTTTTTGCATACAGTACAAATTTTATTTATTAGAGATTTTGTAATTGGGAGAATTCAAGGGGTTTGCAATATAATTTAAAACTTTCATACATTGGATTTATTTATGATCCTTATAATGTTTTTCATGAATATGTGTGATATTTTTTCCATTATGATGAACTAATTCTCCTCTTCTAAGACTAGGGTTATCTACTCCATGAATTAGTAATATTCTTGAATTATGTTCAAAGAATATGTTATTTCATGATGAGTATGTATTATGTGTTTGTTAGGAATCTTGGCAATTTTTAATAGGATCTTTGTTTGATTAAGATTAAAAAGTGATATTGCA
The DNA here is from genome assembly GCA_026122585.1 of Anacardium occidentale. Taxonomy (NCBI): domain Eukaryota; kingdom Viridiplantae; phylum Streptophyta; class Magnoliopsida; order Sapindales; family Anacardiaceae; genus Anacardium; species Anacardium occidentale. Next base: position 549,487 of record JAJEJH010000154.1, read on the forward strand.
TAAAAACTTAAATAATATATATCGTAGATTAATTGAATATAGATATATATAAACTGATACATACAGTAGTAATAGGCACAATTAATTTATGTTAAAAGCTAGTGGATTCCTTAGAACTATAAAACATTTCCCTCTACGTAAATCTACATAGAGATATAGTAGGCTATTAGATCACGAAATAGAATTGATATTGTTTGAGGAATGGTATTAATTAATTTAGAGAATTCAATTGTCACAAAAATAATATAGTTTCTTTAGTCATAGGATCTATCTTGAATTAGATTAGCAAATTTGAAGTCTTAGCGTTTTCTTTAACAATCTTCGTCTTATTGATTAAATTGCACTATAGTTTCAGTTTTAGTTACCTTGATTTTTAATTAGTTTATTTTTAGATAGTTATTCATATTTAATTCGATCATTTAGATAAAGATATGAGTAGTGTTATTTTAATATTTGTTTATTTAATCTCATGGATTCAACAACATTAAGCATTTTCACTTTTTTTACTTGAGCCTAATACACCTACTAGGAAGTTAGCTTCAAACTAAACGCATCACATGGGTTATAAAATGCTCATTATCTAAAATTACAATCGACAGTTTTACTGAAATTATTAAACATGTTTTATCTATATTTGCATATATTTTTGGTCAGATGCTTGATATGATAAACACCATAAAAGATAGGATTGAAATTCCAAATTTTACAAATGTGAGACTTTTACTTGATGATTATTTGAATTGGATAAACTATGTTTAAAGTGTTTATTTGACTACACTAGAAATGGTATCTATGAAAGTAGATTTTTACGCGCAAATATACATTAAGGCTCAATGATATAATGATGAAAAACCTAACTTATAGAAGTGTTGCTTTTGTTGGATTTTTAGTGAGTTACAATCCAAGCAGAGGAGATACATTCAAGCAAAGACTCAATGTATATTTAAAGGTTGTCTTTCTCTTATAGTTTTGTTCCTTTCTAAAGACTTTTGTTATGTAGAAAGGAACTTGATGGCTTGACTAAGGAGATTATTTTGTTTGGGAATTAATACTTAAGTTGACTAGTCTTATCTTTCTAAATTCTATAGTACTTTAATTAAAGTATGTAGTTGGTCATATATCATTTTGAGAGCTTAAAATTCCATTCCACTAAAATATCTTATCAGGCTAGGCAACCAATACCAGTCCTATAAGATTTTCATCAACTGGCTTACCATATGAATGACTTCCTATATGTGTACCTTCTATGCTCCATTAGAAGATCAATTTAAAAGCATGAACCATTCTACTATCACATTCTTTATGCATAATCATTAAGTATTTTATGTTATTTCCTATGCTTACATTTGTCAGTTTTAAAATTTAGTTTCATGGTTGTTGTACTTTTATCATCTCAGTGTGGTGCAAACTATGAATAAGATTGAAAAGTTAAATTGTAATTAATGTTATCAATTAAAAATCTTTCATATCATGTGATGACGATATGTAATGACCCTAATAGTGAGAATATAAGAGGATGACAATATATAAAATTCCTAATAGATATCAGTTAAAAATCATTTTTATCAAGAGAATGGCAATACATAACATTTCTAATAGATATCAGTTAAAAATTCTTCTTATCTAGGGAATGATGATACATAGCACCCTTAATAGTAAAGGTCTAGAAAGATAACGATATGTAATATCTCTAATAGATATCAGTTAAAAATCCTTCTTATTAGGGGGATGACGATATGTACTGCTTTTGATAGTGAATGTCTAGGGGGATGACAATAAGTAACTCCCTTAGTAGACCTCAATTAAAAAAATTCATCTTATCAGGAGAACAGTGATATGTAATGCTTCTGATAGTAAGGGTTTAGAGGGACGATAATACGTAATATTCCTTGTGAACATATGTGTTATCTATATAATAGGGTAATGGTGATATGTAACACCTCTATATGTGAAGTTCCTAGTGAATATTTGTGTTTCCTACACAAGACGGGGACAACAATATGTAAGGCCCCTGTATGTGAAGTCTAAGGGGACGACGATATATAACACCCCAATTAGACGTCCAATACATTCATTTTATGTCAACAAATGATGAATGTAATGCCCTTAATAATAAGGTTCTAAGAGGGCAATAATACGTAATAACTCTTAAATCCATGTGATCATCAATGATTATGAAAAAAAATAATTTGATTTTGGCATGACCTCAAGGACGACAATACATAACGCCCAACAAATAAATCTATAAGCTTAATCAAATGACCAAGAAATTTAAGTATAAAAAAAAAGTAATCAATAGAAGTGGTGGAAAGATAAACTACTGGGTGTAATATGGATATGTGTCTATATGTTTACATTATATTCAATAATTTATTCACTGAGTTGTATGCCCACACCTGTCCTTTATTTCTCTATGGGTCAAGTTACAAGGGAAGTCTGATTGAATTTGAAAATTAGTTGATGCACAACAATTTGTGTATACTTGGCTTGTGATGTTTAAGATACTTAATAAGAATAACTGTTCATAAATTATTCGATTTCCCTCAACTACTAAATTTGACTACCATTTTGTAGTAAATAATGGAAGTGAAATCATATAGACCAAAATTTCTTAAATTATATTTATTATGAATGAGAATTAACGTGTTTGACCTTCACTTGTAAGTTGTTCAATATTTTCTTTGTTGCAGCTCTTAAGTAATCTTTTGGACTTTGAATATTTATGTTTGTTAATTAGCTTTATTTGTGATATATATCACATTAGCCAAGTGACCAAAATTTGTGTTGCTTGTGAATTTATTTAAATAATTAAATGTATTGAAATTGAAAGTGTCAGAAATCATTTTATCTTCACTTAAACTATTACTCAAGGTTTGGACTATTAATAATGGATAGGGTTGGATTCGAATCGAATATATTCAGATTCATTTTTGAGTTCAGCTTAAACAAGTCCAAAACGAATCGAACGAATCCGAATACGAATACGAATTCGAACTGTAATTTTAAAATTCAGAGAATACGAGTCTGAACACGAACTATACAAACCGAACATGAATACGAACCCGAATCCAAACTTAAAATAAAATTTTTTTAATTATAGTTTATTAATTATTTGTATTAATTATAATTTCTAATTAATATAAAAACGAATTATACAAACCAAATACGAATAAGAATATGAGTCAAATACGAATTTAGTTATACGAATCGAATATGAATACGAACTTTGTTATAAAAATATTTGACGAACATGAATACAAATTTAAATCAGAACAATACAAAACGAGTTCAAACATGAATATATGTCTGTTTGTATTTGATTTGATTTGAATCTAACCCTAATAATGGATTAAGGATAAGTTAATTGGTGAAGTTGATTTATGGACTTCGGATAGATATTGTATTGTTTAGTTAAATTTGCTCTTACTTCTATCATATTATATATTATAAATGAGAAAATGTAATCAACAAAAAGAAAAAAACAATTACAGCATAAAAAGAATAATAATCAATTATTTTACTAACCCTAGTCTAACATATAAATGGATGGTGCCCAATAGTGTTCCGACAGCTGGAAATGTCAACCTTAAATCTACATTGACAGGAAGGAAAATAAAACTGGACAGCATTCCGCAGAGAAAGAAAACTAACGAAGAAAATGAACATGTCAGCCTTTCTACTTTAATTTGGGCCTCCTTTCTATTTGAGCCCATTTGAAGAATTTGAAGTTCATGGATTAAAGCCCCATTTGCAAATAGTAAAAATTAAGATTTTTGAACTAAGGCCCAATTTTGAAGCCCATTCGGAAAAATCAGACATATTAACCAAGACCCAATTTAAGTACTAACTGAACATAAAAAAACAATAAAAAGAAAGCCGAATGACTTGTTCCCACCCATAGTTTGAGGTGGGAACAGTTTGAGGCGGGGACAAATTCCCGCCCTCAAACTTTTAAAAGCCCAGAATCCCATCCTTCAACTAAAATTCAAATATTTTTTATAATTTTTCAAATAAAATGACTAAAATATTTTTTTAAAAAATAAAAATTTATAATAAAATTATAAAATAATTTTTAAATATAAAAATTTTAAAAAAATTTTAAAATTTTAAATTTTAAATAAAATTTAAGTAGTCACCGCCGTTGATGTCGACGGCGGTGGGCACTGATAATAGAACCAAGTGGCTGTCTCTGGTCACCTGGTTCTAGGGGAGGCTAAATCTAGCCTCTTCGTTCGATTGGAAATGGCCAAATTTTATAAAATGACTGAAAACGACCGCTGGGACCAATACCGACCCTTTTCGACCGTTTCTGGTGGTCAGATCTAGCGGAGAAGGCCAAATCTGGTCTCTTTCTCAAAAACTAGAGGTGGCCAAATCTGGCCGCCTCCACCGAACAGAAAGGCCAAAGCTGGCCTCCTTTGGAACCAGGTGGTCGGAGATTACCACCTGGTTCCATTATTAGGGCCACCACCGTCGGTATCGGCAGTGGTGGCTACTTAAATTTTTTTCAAATTAATATTTTTAAATATATTTTAAAATTTTTAAATATTTTATATTTATATAAAATTTATTTTATTATTTTATAAATTTGAATCTTAAAAAAACAAAAATACCCCTGAATTATTACTATTTATTATTATATTTAATATTAAATTTGGTTAGGGGGTGGGATTCTGGTCTTTTAAAAGCTATTGGGTGGGAATTTCTCTCCACCTCAAACTATGGGTGGGAACAAGCCCTTTGGCCTAAAAAGAAAATAAAAGAAAAAGAAATAAAAGGAAGATAGCAGGAATTAAGAAGGCCAAATGTGAACACTAGAAATCCATTCGTAAGATTTTAAAGGAAATAAAGACGTGATCCTAAAAATCAGTGGAAAAAGTCCAAAAATCCATAAATTTGGCTCAAAAGGTCAAAATACATATATTGGTCCATAAAGTGATTACAAGCTGAATGTGCAAAAGAAAATGTACCGCAAATAAAGACTTTCATTTCCAAATATGGTTGAGTATTGTTAGGACTAGTCAGGATGTTGTTGGGTTCGTCTTCCCTTAGTAGCATCTGCAAAGTAAAAAGGAGTGAAGAATGCATCGAAGTGGACAGAAAAAACGGGGCGTGCAAATAAAAAAAACAGGGAGAAAAGGATAGCAAGCAAAAGACAAGAAAGAAGAGATGAAAGACGAAAGTGAACATTTTGAGGCATGCACGTTATATATCTCGATCATCAATAGATCTTATGGATCTTCATCAGCCAACTGATTTCTGAATCAGTGACCCTGATGGAAACCCATCAAAGACACTTACGAACCCAAAACACAAAGAACATGGAACAAACTCATATCATCAGCGAATCTTATGATATTTCATCAGAATTCTGATTATTTTATCAATAACATTAGTGAGAAGAATCAATGAAGCTGATGAGATCAAAGGCAAGAAACTCCTAAATCATACGCAGGTTATCAACAGATCTTATGACAAAATCATCATACTACTGATAAACAAGATAAACACTCAGAAGTCATTTTAACATAAAATCATTCAAGAAAGGATATTTTTCCTTTTAAAAAAATATTTTTTTTAGGTCAAGTTAGAGAGACAATGAGGATTCTTGAGGAGGTCATGCGAGCTAATGAGTGCTTAAACATCACCGATTTGTTGACGATAATGGCGGAAAGATCAATTTTGAAAGAAAGACAACAATGGAGGTCGATATGTGGAAGAAAATCGACCAGAGAAGCTATCAGATGATCGATAGGAGCTCTGATAGAGTGTAGAAGGAGAGCAGAGAAAAAAAGGGAAAATGATTTTGTCTGAAAATGAACGGTCAAGAGGCAAGGATATATATATATATATATATATATATATATATATATATATATATATATCCTAATCATGAGCGGATCTTGTGAATCTTCATTAGACAACTGATTACATAATCAATGGTGCTTATGGAAATCCATCAGAGACACTGACGAACCTAGAACACAAATAAAAAATCAATTAAGAGTTGAACCATAGGCACAGTTCCTGCTTCATGTGTCTCTTCGTACCTCTTCTTACTGGTTTCGCTCTCTGTTGCCTCCCTCTTTCTCACTTTCTACTTCTTCCCCTAGCCTTCTATAGCATTTTGTTTTCGTTTCCTGGACTCCAAATGCTACCTTTTCTCGAGAAACAAACACTACTCCTCAACTTGCTGAACATCATCAATTTCACAAGCTCAAGATAGCCATTTCAACACTCTCTCTTCCTTTTTCCCTCATTTTCTCTTATAGGTTACGAGTAATGCTTAGTTGTGAAGTTTTTGCTTTCCTTTCTTTTTCTTCATTTTCTATAATTTTTTAATAGAACTGAATGTTTTGATTTTGCTTTTTTTTTTTTCTCGCTCGTGTGATGTTCTAATACTTAAGCAGTATTATTGTCTTCGCTATGATAGAAATAGATTAGAATGCTTGCTTAGCATCCTGAAAACAAGTTGTTTATTTATTTATTTATTCTGGACCCATCTCTTGCTTGTCTCTCTCTCTCTCTCTCTCTCTTTTCTTTTTTTTTTACATTTTTTCTTTTGCTATTTTGGATTTTAGATGAGAATCTTTGTAGCGTGGTTTCTAGGATTTCTTATAGGTGTTCCTGTATCAATTTTATCCTTTTGCATTGTGTATTACCATTTGTTTATAAGGCAAGCAATAGCTCCCCATACTCGGCCTCTTACTTATATTGTGAAACCAAACAACACCGCCTCAAACTTCAAAGCAATGCCCGAGTCAGGAGCACAAAAACTGAAAGTAATTGTAGAGGGCTCTGAAAATTTTGTGGAAGAAGGGGGAGATGAGTCCGATGAAGAGGGCTTTGGAAAATACGTTGCAAGAGCTGAAACAACACATGAACTAGAAGTAATTGTAGATGGCTCTAAAATTTCAAGGCGAGAAGTGGACGATGAGTTTGTCAATGCCTCTTCTCAACCATTCCATCAAATTACACCTTATCGGGAAGGTACTTCTGAAGAGACAGATGAACTTCGATTATTGTCAATTTGAAGAGAATAAGAAACCCTTATTGAATCTATGTGCAAGGTGTTACCCTGGACAGTTTGATAGTTACCAGGATCCATCAAATGCTTTTAGTGTTCCATTAATGTTGCAAAAGAGAGAGAGGTGGCAAAGAGTAGAATCAGTAAAAGGAGAGAGAGGAGGGGAAGTTTGAACAGATGCATAAAGTGGGAACTGTGCCTATAACCATAGCGTAACTGTGTTTGGTGGAAATTGTTTTTTTTTTTTGGATTTTTTATTCAACTCTTGATTGATGTTTTATTCGTGTTCTGGATTCGTCAGTGTCTGATAGATTTCCATAAGCACCACTATTCACACTACAACATAAGCGGAAATTAGCGACATTTTTTTTAACATTGTTTGTGCAACCACGGCTAAAAACATTTTAAACCGGTTGTTTAAAATAGCGAATGACAATAATGCCGCTAAAAACTCCGCTAAAGACAATTTTTAACAGCACTTTTCTAAAATACCGCAAAATTTGGCCCGCTGTAGAGTGATTTTTATCAGCGTTTTAAAAACACCGATAAAACTCCCGGTATAAATTTAAAGTGTGCACCTTCCTCTCTTTTCTCATTTTTCTCCCGCCGCTGCGCCAGCTTCTCTCTTCTCTTGCTGCCGTAGTCTTCCTCCATTTTTTCCGTTTTCTTCACGAATTTTGACCGTTCCTTCTTCATTTGGTGCCTAAATCTTGTTGGCTTCATCATCTAACAGTGCCATTTTCGTTAAAACTAGTAAGTTTGTCTAAATCTCTGTATTTTCTTTATGAAAAAATGTAAAATTTTTGTTATTTATTAAGTGTTTAATCTTTATATTAAGCAAATTATTGAAATCCAGCCGATTTGAGAGCTGGTTTCCATGTGCTATTGAAATGTTCTGATAATAATAATTAAGAATTATTGAAGTGTTATGGTTCCTCTTATTGCCTACAATAACAGAAAGGGACCTAGCCTTTGATATTTGATTGTGTTATTGCTACCCATTTTATACGCAGATTTTGTACAAAAATCATTAATTTAATTAATTAGGTCAATAATATTCAAAATATACAAAACTCAATCTTAATTTGGCCATCAATAAATAAAAATTAATAATATTTTAGCTACAAAAAAAATCGAGAGTTATTTTTCAATCTAATCAGATTTAAAATGAGCACATTAAAAAGGTTAAACCCCAACTTGATATTAATTTAAAATAAAAAAATACACATAAAAATGAATTACGAAAAAAAATATCTTTTTTTAATTCCTTTTCTAAAATAATATAATACTAATTACATAATAAACGTCACAAAACTGTATTAATTTAATATTTTTTATAATAGTAAATATATTTGTTAATGAATTATTATACCATTTCCATAGACTTTGTCAAAGTTGATTCAGAGATAAAAAATTGTCATTGAGGCCGAGTCTAGGACATTATCTTGTCCCGATATAGGAACAAGGTTCATGTGTCTCTACATGGTGCCTTATGCACAAGAAGGATGCATATGCGATTAATAAGAAAGAAACAAATCAAAAATACACATCACTAAAATCTCCATTGAATTTTAGCAAAAAATTCTTTATAAATTTTCCTGTTTCAGTGTAAGCCAACAACCGTTCACCAAAGCTTATATTGAGCAAATTTTCTTCACACTTCCTCTCCTCTTCGGCCAACCAATCTCTCCATATATATATATATATATATATATATATATATATATATACCATGAATTTTTCCTTTTCTTTGGTGCCTAGAAATTTTTATATCATCAAATTTTTATAAAAGTTTAAAACTGTATTGTTAACTGAACTATGACTTCTTTTTGTTGTAAACTTTTGTTTCTGTGTTGGAAAAATAATAGTTCAAAATCTGCATATACTTAGGATTGATTTGATTCAAATCGAGTCTAAATAAGATTAAATTTGAAATTGATTCAAATTTTAAAGAGACAACCTAAAATTGCCTAAAAATTGACTAGTTGAAATTCAAATTTAAACTTCATAAGGTAAATGGTACTTGTGGTTTAAAATAAAATATAACTAATATAACTAATTAATGTTACATGGTAAGACTGATTCAGTTTTTTCATTACGTATTATTATAACTATTTATTTATTTGTTAGTACGTTGTTATGGATAATCATAAGTGTAAGAGATGGATGAGTTTTAGTACAATTACTGTAGAATTTCTAAAGGGGTTGAATAACTTCCTTGATTTTGCATTTTGGGGTAAATCAAATACTGACAAGGTTTCATGTCCTTGTAAAAAGTGTGTTAATTATTATTGTAAAAATCGAACAGAACTATATGATCATTTAATGGTTTATAGTTTTATGGTTGGGTATACCACTTGGTATTGTCATAGTGAATCTATGCTTCCACAAGGGTCTAGCCCAAATGTACAAGTACAACAAGAAATGACAGAATTTGAATGCATGTATGCATAACAGAGATGCAATGGAGCCCAATGTCGACGATACCGTGCTAAAAGAAAATACGAACCACTTTGTTGGACAAGGGGAAGATTTAAGGAAATTAGTGGCAAATGTCAAGGAAGAATTATATTCAAGGTATGAGAATTTACTAAATTGACCTTCATTTTGCATCTCTATAATTTAAAATGTCGTTATGACTGGTCTAATAAATTAGTTGATGCTTTAATTAAGCTTTTAAAATATGTTTTTTCAAAGAGTGAGACATTGTCGAATTGTTTCCATGAAACCAAAAAAATTATTAATGCCTTGGGACTTAAGCATGTTAAAATTGATGTTTGTCCTAATGACTGTATACTATTTTAGAAAGAAAAAGCTTCTAATGACGTATGCTCAGTTTGTGGGGCGTCTCGTTGGAGAACTTCTGAGATTGATTCATGAAGTGGCGCAAGAAGTTCAAATTTTGTCAAGAAAAAAAAAATTCTGTCGAAGATGTTACAATATTTTCCTATAAAATCAAGACTTCAAAGATAATTCATGTCTCCAAAAACTTCACAGTTGATGACATGGCATGACAAACATCATACTAATGATGGAATTATGAGACATTCGACTGATTTAGAAGTATGGAAAACTTTGTAAGTACATATTAAATATGTTGGTTGATTATTATATATTTTTACTATACACTTCTTCTCATTCTTGCATAATGCACTTCTTTTCATTTGTATATTTTTAATATAAGACTGAATATTGATGTTGATTGATTATTGAGTTTGACCTTGTTATGTATGAGTTGTCTATTATTTTTATATTTCATTATTCTTACATCTTTAATTTTTTGTTCCAGGGAAGAAAGTCAGAGTTTTGGCTCGAGTTCTCCAAACAAACTTCGTGACGGTTAATATAGAAGTTTCGACTTTATTATGTAATTGACTATTATATATATTTACATTGAGTATTATGATAGTACTTGTATGAAATATTTCATTAATACATTCTCGAATTTATTAGTTTGTACTCTCAAATGTATTATCGAAATTTATTGTTTAAAATATTAGATTGCTTATTGTTTATCAACAGGACTGTTTACAAGAAAAGTACAATAAATATAAATAGTATGAAGTAAAAAATGTAAAGAGAAATGTCGCTAAAAACCAAGAAAATTGCTGCAACAAATCGATAAAATGCCACTAAAACTTAAAAATGCCCCTAAAAAATGGTAGAAACGCTGCTATAAACCAGGCAAAAATGCCGCTAAAATAAATAAACCCTAATATATTTCATGGCGGGAAAAAATAAAAAAAGTGCTAAATACCCAAAAAATGTCATAATGGATAATGCGAACCACCGATAACACGCGTGCGAAAACCAGGGAGAATGATCCGCCTGGCGTGAAAGGAGTTTTTATCGACATTTCAAAATGTCGGTAAAAACCCACATAAACGCCGTTAGAAGTCAAACTTTCAATGATGTTTATTGGGGTTTTTACTGACGTTTTAGAAAATGCTAATCAAACCTTTACTGACACATAATTTAACCGCATTTGTTCGAATGCCAGTAACACAATTTGAGACATTTTAAAATGCCGGTAAAGGCTCTTAAAAACGCCGTTAAAAACCCTTCCTATTGTTGTGTCATGAAATCAATTGTTTGATGAAGATTCATAAAATTCACTCTGGTCAATTTTCTTTCACAAATCAACTTCCATTTTTGTCTTTCTTTCAAGATTAATCTTTTCGCCATTATCGTCACCAAATCAACAATGTTTAAGGACCCATAAGCTCGCATGACCTCTACAAGAATGTCAGTTTCTCTTGTGTGACCTAAAAATCCTTAAACACATGTTTTTAAAATGAAAAATATCTTTTCTTGAATCATTTCGTGCTGAAATGACTTCTAAGTGTGTGTATTTTTGTTCATCAGCAATTTGATGATTTGTCATAAGACTCGCTAATAACTTAGGTGTGATATATGAGTTTCTTGCCTTGATCTAATCGGCTTCACTGATTCTTCTCACCAATGTCACTAATAAAATAATTAGAATTCTGATTAAGTATCATAAGATTCGTTGATGCTTTGGGTTTATCCAAGTTCTCGGTGTTTTGAGCTCGTAAGTGTCTCGATGGATTTCCATCAGAGTCATTGATTAAGAAATCAGTTGTTTGATAAAGATTCATAAGATTCACTGATGATCGGGATATATAACGTGTATGCCTCTATTTTTCACTTTTTCTCGTCTTTTTATGTCTCTTTCTTGTCTCTTTTGCTTGCTATCCTCACTTCTTTGTGTGTTTTTCTCTCTGCATGCCCTCTTTTCTATCGCTTTTTTCTCTCCATTTTGATGCATTGTTCACTCCTTTTTTTCTCTATATGCGCTCGCGTTTCTCATCTTGCGTTGCATGGTCTTGCGCTCACATGCGTTGCTCTCTTTTCACTGTAGCCAGCTTAAGTTAATTCTTGTTTCAACATGGCAAGGCGTTGTGGTACCTTCCCTCTGGAATTTTGCACGCACGGGCACCACAACACCTTGGAATGGCATTGTGGCGCTAGCGTTCTTTCTTGGCTATTTTGCTTCGAATGCTCAACTTCTTGGATTCAACATGGATTTTTGCACGATTTTTCCAAATGTCTTTTCATTCTACTTTTCATCTATTTAATCATAAAAACCTACGAAGACTCAACACACAACTAGTGATCTCGAATGACACATAAAAAGAAAAAATGTAAATTTCCATCCTCAACATTATAAAATGGCATGAATATGTGTGCCTAAAAGACACCTATTTATCCATTAAGGACATTAAGTATCGTTGTCTCTCTGAGACTTCACTATCAAGAGCGTTACATATTATTGTCTCTATAATAAGTAGAGTTTTTAACTTATAACATTAATTATAACTTTAATTTAACTTAATTTTTCAATTTTATTTAATTCTGAAATCCAATAATCAATCAACATTTGGTGTGATATACATGTGATGTCATCTTAATATAAGATGTATTATGCATGCGGTATAATGTAAATAATTTATTCAATAACAACTGACAGTTTGTAAGTTGCCACGATTGGAGGTGGTAACTCCTGATTCCTTGCTATTGATGTCATTGATCTTGATCAGCCAATCATGTAAAACTAGCCATGGCTAAAAAATGCACAGTAGCTCCCCCATGTGCAATGATAAGATCCCTCTTTAGAGTATGAGTTGTATTTCTCACCTTTCGTGACACATCCAAAGAAATATTCTCATTACAAACCAGCAGCCAAACAGGAAGAAATGATAAGTGAGGAATTATCTATATTATAGCTGCGGACACTAAGTTTCTCATGTCGAAATTCAATCTATGTGCAATTGACTTTTGTTTAGGTGCCTTAGGGTGGACAGGTGGCTGCATAGGATTGTGACAGTTAGCCAATAATTTCAGATTAGATAATTTTTGTTTCTGTTAGAGAATTAAGGCTTAAGAAGTGGACAATTGCAGAAGTTGAGCACCTGCATTTCTTTTAGCATCAGACTTTCTTTGCTTTCTTAGTTGCAACTTTTTCGTTAAATTTGTTTTGCAAGTTTTATTTAGGTCGACTGGCTGTTAATAAAAAGACAGAATTGGGAATCTGAACATTTTTGATTTGGAGAGAGTCCAAATTTTATTTCCGTTACTTCAAAGATTTCAGTGAGGCTGCAATCTAGAAGTTTGTTTGTGTTACAAAGTTGCATCAAGCAGTGAACCTTTCCGAGAAGAATTTCGTTGGTGTGAGGTCCATACACATCAGAAGTGTCAAGAAAAGTGAAGCCACTGTTGATGGCATGGTAGATCAAAGCGATCATTTCAGGCTCAGGTTTTGGAGGGCCGTAGAAGGCTGACATCCCCCTGCAGTCTAAACCTTAGGCTGAAACTTGCAGGCCATGTGAACCAAGCTTGATTTTTTTCACTGTAGCCACTGATTCCTGTGAGTTGCTGGGTTGAATTTTGATGTTAAAGGGTAAATAGATTTGAGATGTTTTTGTGAAATGGGGCTGTGTTGAATGGATTGCTTTGTCTCTGTATTGGAGAGCACTTTTCATAGTGTTTAAGTGAGTTGGGAGGGTGACGGAATGCTTAGATACGCTCTTACGGATAGCACAGGGACGGAAGTGAAAGAAATAGAGACTTACGGAATTTTTTAAGTTATATCTGGTCTATGTTTATTGTATTGTCCATCCAACTTTGGGCTCATTATACACAAAAGTTTATAAATAATATTTCATTCACTGACAATCAACAAAAATATCTCGTATGTTATCATATAATTATATTATTTTATATTAAAAATAAGAATAATATTACATGCATAAACTTTTATATATATTTTGTTTATTCAAATAATATATCATCATGTTATTAAATAATTTTAAATTAAAAATAAATTAATATCAAACCATAATATTTATATTTATTATAAACAGTATTTTTAAAATTAGATTGATAGTTGAACAAGTGACTACACTGAGTCACAGTTCGACTGATTCAACCAATCGATTGTATTTATTCTTAAATTATTATCAATTCATAAATATTATCAAATATTCGTCACATTTTCAAGACACAAATCACATAAAGTTCATTAAAAGCAATTCTATATAATTATCAATCACAGTCTAAATATATTTGCTTCTTTAAAATATAAATTTCAATTGAGTGAAATAAAAAACTCAGAAAAAGCAAAAAATAAATTTTAATAGATTAATCAAATAATTTGCACTACATAGATTGATCAATAATGGCAGAGTTGTTAATGCTTCTGAAATTGATTCTAAACTCTCTCAATTTCACCTATAAAATTTCAGTCCCAAATAAGTATCAAAGTCTTCAAATTCATGCAATTTTCCACCCAAATCCAACATTAATCCATCACCAACATACATAAATGAAAATGTTGCAAGAAAACAAACCTCAAGCATAAAGGAATCTTCCACCAACTTGAGGGTGAATCAAGGATAAAGGATGAACTTCACCACCAAGGTTCTTCTACCACCAAATTCCTTCTTGCAATGGAAATTTGGATAAAGGAAAATATGAATTCACATGAGCCACCAAAGCATCATGGAATTCAAAGAAAAAGCACAAAGTTTCTCTAATTTTTTAATTCATCAAAAGTTTTTTACAATGAAGTTGAGTTGCATTTTTATAGGCAAGTACAAACTATGGTTAAAATTAACTCTAGTTACCTAAACTAGGGTACAAGTTGCTTAAATAAAAATAAAATGAAAAAGACAAGATTCAAGACTAATTAAAGTCACTTAAAATCTAATTACAATGTAAATTTAAAATATACATAATTTCTAAAATATTATATCTTGCATGTTTGCATTTTTTCTTGATTAATTTGTCTTGGATTCAAATTTTTGAATCGAATGTTTGATCCGAATTGATTACTCGAACTCGATCCGAAGAGTTGTTGGTACTTGAATCCGTATTAAAAGTCATTAGGAACTCAAAATCTTCAAGGAGAATGCATTGGAAAATTTCTGGAAGCCAAAGCATGCAAAAAGGACCTGAAATTGCAGGAAATTAATTGGAAGGCAGAAAGTAGTGGCTGCAGCATTATGCCGCAGCGCAAAGAATGCTGCGCCCAAGTGCTCGCTCACAAGTGCAAGCATTACGCACAAACTGCACACTTGCTTGCGTGCACAGGAGCGCACAACAGTTGTTCTCTTGCTCGCACGGGCGTGCGTGTGGCCATGCTCACCTAGGTTTTTTTCCTTCTTCGCTCATTTTCGGCCCGATTTTTATTCGATTCGACTTTTGCTTTTTCCATCGGCTTCGTATGAATCCATTTGATGAATTTTGATACTTTTGTGTGCCGTTTTTGAAATTTGCAAGTACCAAGCATGATTCGAAGGCCTTGGGGAAAGTTGTGCAAACGGATCCAGAATTTCTTTCGAACCCTCCGATTGAACCCGAATAAGCTTATTTTTCTTGTCTTGATGGCTTGAAATGCATTCGATTTACTAGAGAGGCACCAAAGCGTAGATCGATGATGGTGTTTCCGAAATCACAATTAGACTCGAATTTGGATACATATCATAGATAATGCGAAAAAAAATTAATTACATATAATCCAATTAAAATCTTAAAAGGTAGAAGACATAATTTTAGTGTTAGAGTTTTAATTTTTATTGTTTTTAATTTTAATTCTTTTAATTTAAAAAATGTTTAATATATAAATTCAGTTCAACTGGTTTTAACAGGTAGAATATCTCCTGCACATAACAAGATTCCTTTTCTATATCATTCTGTCTATAAATATAGACAATATTCTCCTTATAAAAAAGAATAATGGTTGTATATGTTTAGAGCACATAAAGATATGCTAAAGAAGCTCTTACTACATCCAATACTAGTAAAGATACAAACAGAAAAGGCAAGAATAACTCAACCAAAACATCATTGTGAGATAACCAGAACAATTATATTATAACTTGCATTGATCTTCCTTTATTTAGTTTGAAACAATAACATCTCTCTTTGTTTTTCAAATCAAATATGATGATTTAGCATACAAATGCTCACCCTCGCAACAATATAGAAGTGCAGAAAGTGGATAAATCCATGGCTTCAAGAAGCTTTCCATGATGATAGAGGTGGTGTTTCGGAGTTCTTGTAGGTGGAGGAGTCAGTCATATATCTGTCACCCTTTACACCATCTAGTGCGGCAATGGATTCTAGTTCAGCCATTTCTTCTGGAGTGAGTTTCACAGACAATGCTTTGATATTCTGATTAAAGTTCTCAATCTTCGTGGTTCCAGGAATCGGACAAACATCATCTCCCTGGTGATGAACCCAGGCTAGCGCAAGCTGTGATGTGGTGCATCCTTTCTTCACTGCCATTTCATTAACACGCTCGAATAACTTTTTGTTATGATCCAAATTTTCAGGCTGCAACCTCGGAAAATACTGCAGAAGTTGGAATACAAAATTTGGTATGTCAGAGGAGAGGTTACATGATAACAACAATAGTATTATTACAGCCCCTTTCCCCACAAGACAGCCCACCAGTCCTGCAGTGTACAAGAGTGTGATGCCACAAAACATGTGTTTAATTCATATGCAATACAATACAAATACTAAAATTTGAATTTGTTCTTTACAGTTTGTCTAGCATCGTCTTTTGTGATGTTCTCAAGTAATTTAGGCCCTAATGAAAAGAACCCTCGTCCGAGAGGGCTGTATGCAACAATCCCAATGCCAAGTTCCCTGAGAAATCAGCAGGAGTGCATTAAAAATCATATCGTAATTTTTCATAATATCTTGTTGGTTTGACTCTAAGCAAATAGTTTGTCCCATGCTTACTTGCAAGTAGGAACTATCTCTTCCTCTACATCTCGTGACCATAAGGACCATTCTAACTGTACAGCTGTTATTGGATGAACAGCATGAGCTCGTCTTATTGTTGAAGCAGATGCTTCAGATAAACCTATATACTTTATTTTTCCTTTTTCAACTAGTTTTTTGAGTTCCCCGATCTTTGAACACAAAAGAAAGAAGAAAAACATTAGTATATAAGTATGCTTTTTTAGCATAGGTGAACCATAAAAGGAGCAAAGCAGAATGTAGAAAAAGAAGCAATGCATTGCAATGCAGGGCTCTCTGACTGTTAGTGTAAACAAACACCTAGTTTCACAGAAAAATACAATCAATTTCGACAAGGATTGATGCCCATAGTCCAACAAATACTACGCTGTGAGTGTCATTAGGATGGACAGTTTACTCCTAATGACAGTCTCAGATGTCATTATTATTTTTCATCTCCCTCTTCTTACCAACAAAGACATAAAAGGCATTCTTAACTGCAGGCCAGATCTCTACCGTATTGACACTCCCATAAACAGAATACTGGTAGTCTTGAGTACACAAAGCATGGAGACGTGCCAAACATTCCAGCATGGAACAAGAAATAAAGGACCTTTCAGTCTCATTCATTCATTCAATTTGGATGAAACTTAAAAGGAACCTTTGTTAGCTGCAGGCCGTTCAATTGGTTGAATTGATTTAAAAGCACCATCATGTGCTCAAATAGCAATCTAAACATGAATTTGAGACAAATAACACTAATCAACAAACAGAGTAAAAGTTTTGCAAGAGGCAAACCGTGACTTCAATTGGCACTTTAGTGTCAATTCTATGTTGGTAGTAAAGATCAATACAATCAACATCTAGCCGCTTCAAGCTGGCCTCACAGGCAGCCCTCACATAAGCCGGATCACCGTGTTTTTCCATCTTGCCATCTGCATAGATGACACCAAATTTTGTGGCTAATTCAACTCTTTCTCTCATCCCTCCCTTCAAAGCCTGCCCAAATTCACATCAAAGGACAAACCAATTAAGTTTTATACCCTATAGAAGGCCACAATGAAAACATAAACCAAATTAAGATTTCACCATGTTCCCCAGAATTGATATGGCTCACAAATTCGTAAAAAATGTCATACCCCTACCCAAATCCCATATCACAAAGTAAAGGAGGTGATGGGACAAAGTAAACGAGAGGTGATGGATATGTATGAGCATACCCTTTACTTTGAGCTTCTAAATTGTCAAAATGTGTGTTCAAGGACAAAGAACCTCATATATAAATTGAGAAATCATCATAAAAATCACCATACCATCTACCTTTTTGTACTTCCTTTTCAGACCAGATGGATTCATGGATAGATATGCGATTAGACCAAAATAAAAACATAAACTTCAATAAATTTCTATGTGCATTATCCATACCCAGTTGGTGTACGATCAAGTCAAGCCTGAAGAAACTCAACAAAACACATAAGAGAGTAAAGAATGAGAGAAAAAACGGGAACCTTTCCGAGAAGAATTTCATTGGTATGAGGTCCATACAGATCAGAAGTGTCAAGAAAAGTGATGCCACTGTTGATGGCATGGTGAATCAAAGCTATCATTTCAGGCTCAGGTTTTGGAGGGCCGTAGAAGGCTGACATCCCCATGCAGCCTAAGCCTTGAGCTGAAACTTCCAAGCCTTGTGAACCAAGCTTGATTCTCTTCACTGTGGCCATTGATTCCAGTGAGTTTCTGGGTTTAATTTTGATGCTTAAGTGTAAATGAGTTTTTTGATTTTTTTGTGTGAAGTGGAGCTCTGTGATGTGGATTGCTTAGCCTTCGCATGGCGGGTCCCTATTTATAGTGTTTGAGAGAGTTGGGAGGGTGACGGTATGCTTAGATATGCTCTTACGGATAGTATAATGACTAAACTGAAAGACACAGGGACTTGATTTGATTACCTAAGCACTTGCAAAGAAAAAAGAAAAAGAGAAGCCAGAACAATGGCCCACGCCCAAGGTTTCTCCAAACGACAATGTCCTACCCATTAACTTTTTAAAATTCAAACACTCACCTATAAAATATTTTGCATCCAATTTTATTAATATTTTTGATGAAATTACTAAAATACCCTCAACCAATATTAATAAAATCATTTTAAATATTAAAAAAATATTTACAAAAATAAAATTAAAACAAGTTAGGAAAAAGGGCCAACAACACCAGAGTTGATAGTATCGATGACAATGATGATCATTGAAAATCAAACCAGATGGTTGAAAAAAACCACCTGGTTTAGAGATAGCCAAAGATAGTCAGATCTAAGTATTCTATTTTTTATCATCTTTGTCATTAATAATGGCCAGAAATAATCATTAGAAATAAGATCGATAATTTCTAACTCTATTTGGCCATTATTGATGTGTTCACCTTTACCAAAAATGGTGTGACCAAATTAGCCACCTTCACTAGTTGTCAGTTGCAATAGCTACTTTTTTCAAATTTTTTAATACCATTTTTTATATTTTTATTATGTTTTAAAATTTATTTTATTATTATTTAAATTCTTTTTATTTAAAAAGATAAAAATGCCCCTTAACAATTAATATTTAACGATTAGCTATTAAACTAAATCGTTAACTTTAGTCAACAAATAAATGTTTAGGTTTTAAAAAGTTGATAGGTGAAAATTTGTCACCTAAAAAAATCGTATCATATCCAATATTTTATCGATGACTTCCCTTGTATTACCAAGCATGATTGGTCTTGTTGTTGAATTGATGGTATTTTTAGGAATAATTACTAGCCAAAAATACTTGTGAATAACAAAAATACTAATTACTTTTGGAATGATATTAACTCCCATTTATTCATTATTTATGTCACAGCAAATGTTCTATAGGTACAAGCTATTTAATCCTCAAAATTCTTTTTTTTTTTTTTTCATTTAGGACCTCGAGAGTTATTTGTTTTGATGTCCATTCCTCTACTCATAATAGTTATTGGTATTTATCCGGGTTTAGTTCTCTTCCTATCAGTGGACAAGGTCAAAGCTACTTTATCTAATTTCTTTTATAGATAGTTTTCATGAATAAAAAAATTAAAATCAAAAACCTATTCTATGTCGTCTACTTTTTAAAATTGATTCGTTGTCTACACGCTTTTTTTCTTGGTTATTTATTCATACTATTTATTATTATTATTATTATTATTATTAGTATTTAATGTTATTACTGTAGAATATCATGTTTTATACATATAAGTGAAAAATTGAATTTATTGCTAGAATTTTATTGATATAAGATGCATATAAAAATGATTAAGTAAGAGTTGATAATTTGATCTAGAAATATAAAAAATTTACCGTACCTGCAACTGGGGGATCTTTCATCGGAAATCTATTAACAAATAACAAAAAGAAGGCATTAAGCTTGTGTATTTTATTTATATTGCTTAATTGAATAAGCCCAGCATTTCTTCCTCTTTTTTTTTGTTTAATTCAGTATAAAACGAGAGTCACAAACAAGCAAATAAAACTCCTTTCAGGAGTATAAATACAGTCACATGAATTGTAAATGCGCGAATGTGATGTACCAAAAAACCTGAGGTTCCTAATGGAATAAATAACAAAGCTAATTTGATACCCACTGCCACTAAATCACCTACTCCCCAAGTCAAACCAGGGTTGTTCAGCAAGGTGCTAAAGCATGGGTGTTTCGTATCCATTAAGCAAAAACAAGTTATAATTGTCTAGCCGTATCTAAAACATATCTTGTGAATGCCCTAAAGCGCTCATGGTATCATCATGAATGTACAAACCAAAACTGTGAAAACCTACAAATGTTAAGTCCTTTGGCCCCAAAACAATTTAGGATTTTGATGAAATTATGATCCATTGTGGTGATCCTAATTCAATAAAAGGGTTAACAAAATTTAGGAAGTGTAATTTTAAAGGTGATTTTTCATGGAAATGTGTAGAAGATTTAAATATTTGAGAAAATGTAGTGACTATCCACTGGTTAGTCTAATTGAATAGAGTGAATACAATATATGAATTAGTTTGTAGTATAGGTACGCCTTGTCATGAACATGCTGACCAATGAATATATATAAACTTTCAATCAATTAGGTTTGTAATGTGCGTTAAGTCCCACATTGTCTGGGAATAGGCATTTGGTGTGGTTTATAAGGGTGTAAACACCCTCACTTGGGAAGCCGGTTTTTCAAATTGAGTTATACCTCGTCCTATAACATATCATCTGGTATCAGAGCTTTGGTTGAAAGATTAGGGTTGTTGTGATTTGCAAATTTGTGTTGAAATGTTATAGGATTGTGGTTGCACTTAGGGGAAAGAAATTTGTTGCTGGAAATTTTTATACTGAGTTGGCTGGGTTTGAGTGAGTTAGGAGAGAGAAAAATTTGCTTGAAAGAAGGAGGAAGGAGTAGTCATCAATTGGTTGTCCCTTCACCAAAATCAAAATTTTCTTTGCTCACCCGGTGGATTGCAAAACTTGTGAATAAATTTTGGTCAACCTACCTTCCATGCTTGCTTGTAAAGTTAGCCATAATTTATTGCACTACAACTTAGCCCACACTTTTCTTGCAACAAATACAAGACCTTTTTCCTAACACCATCATTAGTTCTTACCAATTCATTACCACCTCAACAGTTTCTACTAATTATTTCCCTAAACACTTTTATCATTTCTCTAACCCTAATCACCATAATTAGCCCTTAACCATCTTACCTATGTCATTTACTATTTTATCCTCATCCCAAATTACTTAATTAGCCTTTTTAATATTCCAATATTACCCTTGTTATCCAATCCTAAGCCCAAACACAAGACCAAACCCAATCCACATCTCAAAGACCAAACAATCATCAAAAACCTAACCCAACTCCATACCTTAGCCCAAACAATTATTCCAAGCCCAACCCTAATTGAAAACACTATTCCATTCTCGGATTTACTGTTCATCATTTGAAAACACTGTTCACAGAATTGTGAATTCATTTTTTCTTCATTTGTTCTTCCTCCAAAATCTATATTAAACCATGGAAAGTGAAGATGTGTTAGAAATCCCTAGCTTCTGTGGAGATATGAACCCCGGTGCTTTTATTGATTGGTTAATTGATATTGAGTGGGTTTTCAAGCATGTATATGTGGAATATGAAAAAAAGTGTAATATCGCCATCTCAACATTTGCGGGCTATGCAATTACATGGTGGAAAAATCTCCAAAGGAAAGAAAGAATTGAATTTTGGGAAAGATTGGAGAAGTTAATGAAAAGAAAATTCTTCCAAAACCAAATTTTAGCAACCCACAAGAAGAAAGATGTCATCAAGGAAGAAGTGACACAAGAACAAGGTTGTGTGATGAAGGCCATGGAAGAGCAAGAACCAATTGTTACCTTGGGTGATAATGAAATGAAGAATGAAGCCAAGGAAATTGTCTTGCATGAAGATGGAAGTGTGATTGCAGAGGAAGATAGTTCCAAGGCTGAGAAAATTATTTCCAAGGTAGAAATTACAGTAGAGCATGGTGGTTTGAAAGAAAAGATTGAGAGTTTGTGCTTGGCAAGTGATTCAAAAATTGCGCATTTGAGGACAAATCCTCTCCAACAAGGAGAGTATGATCAATATCCAAGTAGCACTCATTTAGTTCAAGACAACCAAGGAAGACTAATCATGCTTTTAAAATGGAGAACTCGAACCAAGCACATCAATTTCGAAAATATTTTGTCAAATGAGACGATAAAGCATTGGTTTGAGTCATACATTCGAATGAATCTCCAACATCACAAACATCATTTTTGGCAATCAAAGACATCATTATTTATTAAGCGACTCCATACGAAGCCCATGAAAAAAAAATAGAACTCAATTTGGATGTGAATCGGGCTGAAAACAAGCGAAGAAAGAAAGGTCGCTAGAAGACCCGCGATATGCGCACAACTAGTAGCACTGCACGCTGCAGTGTGCTGCCTTGCAGTGCAAGCAAGCATGCGTTGCGCGCACTTATGTGCAGTGCGCGTGCTCCTGCGAGTAGCATGCTTATGCCGCGGCATAATGCCGCAGCATGTGCATTCTGCCGCAATTTCCCTTTTTTTTAGCCTTTCAAGCTAATTTGCATGCATTTTGATTCCAAGATCTATCCAATGCATTCTCCTTGAAGATTTTGAGTTTCTAATGACTTTCAATACGGATTTAAGTGCTAACAACTCTTCGGATTGAGTTTGAGTAATCAATTCAGATCAAACATTTGATTCGAAAATTTGAATCCAAGACAAATTAATCAAGGAAAAATGCAAGCATGCAAGATATAATATTTTAGAAATTGTGTATATTTCAAATTTACATTGTAATTAGATTTTAAGTGACTTTAATTAGTCATAATTAGATTTTAAGTGACTTTAATTAGTCTTGAATCTTGTCTTTTTCATTTTATTTTTATTCAAGCAACTTGTACCCTAGTTTAGGTAACTAGAGTTAATTTTAACCATAGTTTGTACTTGCCTATAAAAAGGCACCTCAACTTCATTGTAAAAAAGCTTTTGATGAAATTATGAAAATTTGAGAAGCCTTGGCTTTCTTTAGTTCCATGAAGCTTGGTGGCTCATGTGAATTTTATTTCCTTTATCCAATTTTCTAGCAAGAGGAAGTTGGTGGTGGAGATTCAAGTTGGTGAGTCTTGAATTCAAGTTGGTGGAAGCATCCTTTAGGCTTGAGTCAAGAATTCTTTATGCTTGGATCACCCTCAAGTTGGTGGAAATTTTCTTTATACTTGAGATTTGTTTTCTTGCTAATTTAAATTCATGATTGGTGTTGAATTGCTCATGAATCCCTACCTTTCTTGTTGTTGAATGTGTGGAGTTTGATGTTGAACATTGATGTGCTGGAAGTTGAATGAAGTTGTGACTAATCTTAAAGTTAAATGAGCTTGAAATTTGAAGTTGTTTTTGTTTGAAAACTTACTTGTTTTTGTGTGAGCTTGGTCTTAGTCTTTGTTGGGTTTTTGGAGTGTCATTAACATCAATTTAAAAGGTTTAAGGGCTGCCAATATAGATCATCTGGTATCAGAGCTTAGGGCTCCTGGCACTTTATCCATGAGAGATCTTTATCCATGTGAGAGCTTGGTAGACCCCGTGGTGGTGACTCCATGGTGGTGGCTCACGTCCTTCGGGAGTGAGGCCCTTTGTGAGGATGCAAAACCTGGATAGGGTGAAGTATGATGTGTGGTAAGTCCTACATCGCCTGGAAATGAGCCTTTGGTGTGGTTTATAAGGGTGTAGACACCTTCACTTGGCAAGCAAGTTTTCTAAATTGAGTTCTACCTTGTCCTGTAACATATCAGTTTGTGTATAAATGTTGTGTTAAATTAAATGTAAAATGGTTGAGTGTGCTCAATGTGAGTTGAGCTTGAGGGCTTTGACAGACAGAATAAAAGAAATCTCTTCTATTTGTAATGTTCTTAAGCTATAATGAAAATTTCACATTCCACTAATCTTTTTGGCATTATGATATTCAAATTAGATGCACCATCAAAGGGTTGTTAAAGTTCTTCCTACTGGTATTTAACCTAAAAGCGAGAATAGCTCATTTTAATATTCAATAAAATAATCTACATTTATTGCAAATATTTATTTGAGTACCAATACTAATACGGAAATAATATTATTAAAAAGACCAAAACAGTTATCAATTTTTGTAACTAAGATTGACGTAAGAATGCTTAATAAACATATATTTGGTCTTATCATATATTTATTTATTTTATCTTAGTTAAATGATAAGCTTTTGTCACATTACACCAAGTAAGATTTATCACTTTTATTTAGTCATATCAACTATGATAAAAAAGACTGTATAATAAATTTTTGACTTATTAAAAAGTCATTTAAGAAATGTCACATAAGTTACATTTGAAAAAAGCGTAATGAAAATGGACTTTTGGGTCCCTTGTAAATGACTCATGGCAATCTTGTCAATCCATTTGACGGATTTAAAGAGTTTGGTACCATATGTTAGGTACCTCACATCACCTAATTCAAAAGTTGGTCTCCACTACATAGCTCGTCTTAATTAAGTTAGTATAATTTTTTTTAAATTTTTTATTTTAATCATACAAATGCGATGGCTATAATTTATCTATCAAAACAGTAAATAAAAATAAAAATAAAATAAAATAATTATTATGGGCCTACACTATTTCGAAAATGAGACTTTCCTACATCAACGATCAGTAAAAGGTAAGCTATAACATTTGTCAAATTAAATAACACGCAAAATAAGACCAATTTGGCCTGCCGAATAGTATACACAGATTTTTTAGATTTATAAGTGGATGTGTGTATGGGTGGACAGATGCCCATCTATCAAATACATTCGAGGACAATTTCTAAACTTTCACAAATATCATCAGTAATTTTATAAATTATATTATAACATCATCATACAAATTCATATCATCAAATAAGATAATAATAATAATAATAATAATAATAGTAAATCGTAACAACAACTTCGTCTCTATAAAACTAATCTCATCAAGAAGCATGAATGTCTACCTGCAAAATATAATCCTCACGGACAACATAGCTGACATAAATAAATAAACACATATTGCAATAAAAGTGATCCCACCAATACAGTATAAAATCTTAAGGTCAAAGGACTATTACCCACTCAAAACCATGGCAAAAAAGACAGATTCTTACCTTTTAAATTTAAAAATACCAAACTCTCCTCCAAATATTAATAGAGTTATGTTTTCTGTTATATTTTGATTAAATGACTATTATACCTTTATAAATTATGTTTATCAAATACCTTTCTTAATAGACGTACAAAAATTTAGAATTTCATTGACTTATTAGTTTACAAAATTACCCTTCTATTAAGGTTATCATTAAATAAACATTGCATACTTTCAAAATTGAAATCAACTATTCAAAATCAATAATAAAAAGGCCAAAGGACTTATTGCTACCCATAGTTTGAGGCGGGGACAAAATCCCACCCTCTAAGTTTCAAAAACCCAAATTTCCACTCTCCAACCAAATTTAATATTAAAAATAATGGTGCACAGTAATAATTCAGAGGTATTTTTGCCTTTTTAATATTAAAATTTTATAAAATAATAAAATAAATTTTTATATAAATATAAAAATTTTAAAATTTTAAAAATATATTTAAAATTTTTTTAAAATTTAAAAAATTAAAACAGTCACTGTTGTTGGTGCCAGCAGTAGTGGGCCCCCCTAATGGAACTAGGTGGCCGTTTCTGGCCACTTGGTTCCGAGGGAGGCCAGATCTAGCTTCTGCAAAAAAAAAAAAAGGTCAAAAATGGCCGATGGGACCAAGGTCGACCATTTTGGGCTCTTATTTCTATCGAAGGCTGCCAAATCCACCAAACAAAGAGGCTAAATCTAACCTCTCCTAGAACCAGGTGGCCGGCCACCTGGTTCCATTATGGGCACCCACTGCTGCCGGCACCGGTGGTGGTGGTTGTTTTATTTTTTAAATTTAAAAAAGTTTTTAAATATATTTTTAATTTTTTAAATATTTTTTGAAACTTTATATTTAAAATTATTTTATAATTTTATTATAAAATTTTATTTTTAAAAGGTTATTTTAGTCATTTCATTTTAAAAATTATAAAAAATGTTTGAAATTTGTGATATGTATCCAAATCCGGGTCTAATTGTGATTTTGGAAACATTGTCATCGATTCATGCCTTGGTGCCTTCAAATTGCCTCTCTAGCAAATTGAAGTCGTTTCGAGCCATCAAAATGAGAAAAATAAGCTTATTTAGGTTTAATCAGAGGGTTCGAAAGAAATTTCGGATCCATTTGCACAACTTTCCCCAAGGCCTTCGGATCATGTTCAAAATTCAAAAAAATCAGAAACGGCACACCGAAGAGTCAAAATTCATCAAGTGGCTTCATACGAAGCTAAGGAAAAAGACGAAAGTCAAATTGGATAAGAATCGAGCCAAAAACGAGCAAACAAAGAAGGGCCCTAATGTGCACGCAAGAAGCCCCATGGCAGAAGCACCTGTGCGCGCCAGTGGACCAACCTTGTGCACTACAGCATGCTACCTTGCGCAGCAAGCAACCGAGCAGTGCGCACGTAATGTGCGCTCTCCTTGTGCACTACGGCACTGTCCGCATGCATGTTGCATGCCGCGGCATGGTGCCGCAACACTTGGGTTCTACCTGATTTGCGGATTTTCAGCTTTTTTCAGGTTTCCTTGGATGCCTTGACTTCTAGAATTGCTGCAATGCATCCTTTTTGATAATTTTGAATTTACAAAGAATTTCAACAAGAATTCGAACGCCAACAACTTTTCAAATCGAATTCAGACACTCAAATTAAAGATTCAAATCCAAAACAAATCAATCAAGGGAAAATGCATGCATGCAAGATATGACATTTTAATTATGTTTATATTTAATTGAGCTTTGTAATTAGTTTTTAGGTGACTTTAATTAGTTTTGAATTTTGTCTTTTTATTTTTATTTTATTCAAACACTTGCAACCTAACTTGAGTTAGTCTTTAACCATGGTTTGTACTTGCCTATAAAAAGGCAATATTTTTATTGTAAATGCAACTTTTTGATGAAATTATAAAAATTTGAGAGCTTTGGCTTTCCTTCCTTGTGTTCTTTGAACTTGGTGTTCTTGGGAACCAAGTATCAAACCTTTATCCAATTTTCATTGCAAGAAGGAAGTTGGTGGTGGAGATTCAAGTTGGTGAGTCTTAAATTCAAGTTGGTGGCAGCATCCTTTAGGCTTGAGTCAAGAATTCTTTATGTTTGGATCACCCTCAAGTTGGTGGAATTTCCTTTATACCTGAGGTTTATTTTCTTGCTAATTTAAGTTCATATTTGGTGTTGAATTGCTCATGAATCCCTACCTTACTTGTTGTTGAATACGCGGAATTTGATGTTGAACATTGATGTGCTAGAAGTTGAATGATGTGGTGACTAATTTTGGAGTTGAATGTGCTTGAATTTGGAGTTGTTTTTACTTGAAAAATTGTTTGTTTTTGTGTGAGCTTGGCGTTAATCTTTACTGGGTTTTTGGAGTGCCATTTGACATCAATTTAAAAGGTTTAAGGACTGCCAATATAGATCAATTTGATTGGAGGGTGGGAGTTTCGGCTTTTGAAACTTGGAGGGTGGCATTTATCCCCCCTCAAACTATGGGTGGGAATAAGTCCTTAGCCTAATAAAAATTAGGCCGAGTAAGACAATTTAAATACCCTTAACGATTCAATATCAGTTATGACACAAGACAAAAATGCGTAAATTAAAGAACTCGTAAACCAACCAACATGAATTAAGAAATTACAGACTTCAACAAAATTAGGAAAAAAAATGGAAATTAAACGTGAAACAGCAGAAAATCCAAGTTCAACTTATTTTTTATTTTCTTCTCGGATTTCTCCGCAAATAGAAATAACGGAACAGAATTTCTGTTCCTTCCAAGCGTAAGTCACTTGACATAGTCACATTCTCTTTTGGGTCTGTTGACTTTTTTTTTGGGGTTTTTTTCTTGTGCTTTCTTGGAAGCCAAACAGTCTTTACATGTTTTTTGAATCCAAGAACTTGAGTTTGGTTGCTTTCGAATTTTTTCCGTTTCGTTCTTGTTGTTGGCAGAAAAATTCAGAAGAGATAGTGAAAAATAAACTATAAATTTTGATCTTTTGCTCTTTCATGTTTAATTTTCATTTTTCGTTTTCCTAATTTTATTGATAAAGTTTATGATTTCTGTAGCTCATGTTGGATATTTTCCAAGTTTTTTAATTTACACTTTTTTGTGTTGTGCCATTATTGATTTTGAGTTGTTACAGACATACAAATTGACATAGGAGCAACTAATCAAATTGTTTTACTCTGCCCAATTTTTATTGTTGATTTTGAATGATTGACTTTGATTTTGAAATTATACCATGTTTATTTAATATTAATATAATATAAGGGCAATTTTGTAAATTAATAAATCAATGAAATTCTGAATATGTTCAAGTCTACTAAGGAGGGTATTTTGATAATTATAATTTACAAGGGTATAATAGTTATTTACTCAAAACATAACACAAAATGCTCTGTTAGTATGTAGGTGGGAATTTGGTATTTTTTTTAACTTTAACGGGTGAAAATCTGTCATTTTATAATAGTTGGGGTGAATAATAGTGATTCGGCCTAATCTTAATAGTCACATAATCCTAGTCAAATCCCCATAATAAGAATAAACTTAAAGTAGATGATCCATTTACGAAAACAATATAATTCTAAATCACGAATTTTACGTTAAATAATTAGCATTCTTAATTCTCAGCAAATTATAAAGGGAAAGCATGCAAATATCTAGTGAAGGTTCTGACCTGCATCGGGATTAAAACAATTTTAATTTAATAAAGGGAAAGCATGCAAATTATGAAGGGAAAGCATGCAACTTATAGCATGCAAATTAGTGTGTTGGGCTGAAAGGCAATGAATATTTAGACTTGAGGGATTTATTTAGGATGCTATTCTGGGGTAAGGACTGGGCGTTTCATGAGCGTGGGCTTACTAAGAATGGGTATAGAGTAAAGGGCCACAAGAAGCTTTATTTGATGTTTTCCAGCGGTGGGCTAATCATAAGCTTTGTTGGATTTATGCGCATTCTCATTCCCGGACGTCTTTCCTCCTACAAGCAAGACCGCGCTTCATTTACGAATTCGAAGAGTGCGCCATTTACTTTCTATTCATAGTTGGGTGGGCTAAGCTGGCAGTCTGGTGCGGGCATGCTTATGCGGTAGTGGTCTGCTCCGTCCTGCTTGTTTTTGGCGAGTCTGGGCTCTGTGTTGGGTTCTGGTTTTGGGACGGAATTTTTGCTTTGTAATTATGTATAGAATGGATGATAGTAAGACCTTTGGCCTTAACATAATTTTTGTATAGTTAACATGTTGGACTGGCCTTTTTGGGTTTTGATTCACCTTATTCTCTTGATCTCTATCTTGGCACGAGCCTATCTTGTTCTTCCTCCAAAATCTATATTAAACCATGGAAAGTGAAGATGTGTTAGAAATCCCTAGCTTCTGTGGAGATATGAACCCCGGTGCTTTTATTGATTGGTTAATTGATATTGAGTGGGTTTTCAAGCATGTATATGTGGAATGTGATGATGAAAAAAAGTGTAATATCGCCATCTCAACATTTGCGGGCTATGCAATTACATGGTGGAAAAATCTCCAAAGGAAAGAAAGAATTGAATTTTGGGAAAGATTGGAGAAGTTAATGAAAAGAAAATTCTTCCAAAACCAAATTTTAGCAACCCACAAGAAGAAAGATGTCATCAAGGAAGAAGTGACACAAGAACAAGGTTGTGTGATGAAGGCCATGGAAGAGCAAGAACCAATTGTTACCTTGGGTGATAATGAAATGAAGAATGAAGCCAAGGAAATTGTCTTGCATGAAGATGGAAGTGTGATTGCAGAGGAAGATAGTTCCAAGGCTGAGAAAATTATTTCCAAGGTAGAAATTACAGTAGAGCATGGTGGTTTGAAAGAAAAGATTGAGAGTTTGTGCTTGGCAAGTGATTCAAAAATTGCGCATTTGAGGACAAATCCTCTCCAACAAGGAGAGTATGATCAATATCCAAGTAGCACTCATTTAGTTCAAGACAACCAAGGAAGACTAATCATGCTTTTAAAATGGAGAACTCGAACCAAGCACATCAATTTCGAAAATATTTTGTCAAATGAGACGATAAAGCATTGGTTTGAGTCATACATTCGAATGAATCTCCAACATCACAAACATCATTTTTGGCAATCAAAGACATCATTATTTATTAAGCGACTCCATACGAAGCCCATGAAAAAAAAATAGAACTCAATTTGGATGTGAATCGGGCTGAAAACAAGCGAAGAAAGAAAGGTCGCTAGAAGACCCGCGATATGCGCACAACTAGTAGCACTGCACGCTGCAGTGTGCTGCCTTGCAGTGCAAGCAAGCATGCGTTGCGCGCACTTATGTGCAGTGCGCGTGCTCCTGCGAGTAGCATGCTTATGCCGCGGCATAATGCCGCAGCATGTGCATTCTGCCGCAATTTCCCTTTTTTTTAGCCTTTCAAGCTAATTTGCATGCATTTTGATTCCAAGATCTATCCAATGCATTCTCCTTGAAGATTTTGAGTTTCTAATGACTTTCAATACGGATTTAAGTGCTAACAACTCTTCGGATTGAGTTTGAGTAATCAATTCAGATCAAACATTTGATTCGAAAATTTGAATCCAAGACAAATTAATCAAGGAAAAATGCAAGCATGCAAGATATAATATTTTAGAAATTGTGTATATTTCAAATTTACATTGTAATTAGATTTTAAGTGACTTTAATTAGTCATAATTAGATTTTAAGTGACTTTAATTAGTCTTGAATCTTGTCTTTTTCATTTTATTTTTATTCAAGCAACTTGTACCCTAGTTTAGGTAACTAGAGTTAATTTTAACCATAGTTTGTACTTGCCTATAAAAAGGCACCTCAACTTCATTGTAAAAAAGCTTTTGATGAAATTATGAAAATTTGAGAAGCCTTGGCTTTCTTTAGTTCCATGAAGCTTGGTGGCTCATGTGAATTTTATTTCCTTTATCCAATTTTCTAGCAAGAGGAAGTTGGTGGTGGAGATTCAAGTTGGTGAGTCTTGAATTCAAGTTG
Source organism: Anacardium occidentale (assembly GCA_026122585.1). NCBI lineage: Eukaryota > Viridiplantae > Streptophyta > Magnoliopsida > Sapindales > Anacardiaceae > Anacardium > Anacardium occidentale. Next base: position 580,983 of record JAJEJH010000154.1, read on the forward strand.
GTGGAAGCATCCTTTAGGCTTGAGTCAAGAATTCTTTATGCTTGGATCACCCTCAAGTTGGTGGAAATTTTCTTTATACTTGAGATTTGTTTTCTTGCTAATTTAAATTCATGATTGGTGTTGAATTGCTCATGAATCCCTACCTTTCTTGTTGTTGAATGTGTGGAGTTTGATGTTGAACATTGATGTGCTGGAAGTTGAATGAAGTTGTGACTAATCTTAAAGTTAAATGAGCTTGAAATTTGAAGTTGTTTTTGTTTGAAAACTTACTTGTTTTTGTGTGAGCTTGGTCTTAGTCTTTGTTGGGTTTTTGGAGTGTCATTAACATCAATTTAAAAGGTTTAAGGGCTGCCAATATAGATCATCTGGTATCAGAGCTTAGGGCTCCTGGCACTTTATCCATGAGAGATCTTTATCCATGTGAGAGCTTGGTAGACCCCGTGGTGGTGACTCCATGGTGGTGGCTCACGTCCTTCGGGAGTGAGGCCCTTTGTGAGGATGCAAAACCTGGATAGGGTGAAGTATGATGTGTGGTAAGTCCTACATCGCCTGGAAATGAGCCTTTGGTGTGGTTTATAAGGGTGTAGACACCTTCACTTGGCAAGCAAGTTTTCTAAATTGAGTTCTACCTTGTCCTGTAACATATCAGTTTGTGTATAAATGTTGTGTTAAATTAAATGTAAAATGGTTGAGTGTGCTCAATGTGAGTTGAGCTTGAGGGCTTTGACAGACAGAATAAAAGAAATCTCTTCTATTTGTAATGTTCTTAAGCTATAATGAAAATTTCACATTCCACTAATCTTTTTGGCATTATGATATTCAAATTAGATGCACCATCAAAGGGTTGTTAAAGTTCTTCCTACTGGTATTTAACCTAAAAGCGAGAATAGCTCATTTTAATATTCAATAAAATAATCTACATTTATTGCAAATATTTATTTGAGTACCAATACTAATACGGAAATAATATTATTAAAAAGACCAAAACAGTTATCAATTTTTGTAACTAAGATTGACGTAAGAATGCTTAATAAACATATATTTGGTCTTATCATATATTTATTTATTTTATCTTAGTTAAATGATAAGCTTTTGTCACATTACACCAAGTAAGATTTATCACTTTTATTTAGTCATATCAACTATGATAAAAAAGACTGTATAATAAATTTTTGACTTATTAAAAAGTCATTTAAGAAATGTCACATAAGTTACATTTGAAAAAAGCGTAATGAAAATGGACTTTTGGGTCCCTTGTAAATGACTCATGGCAATCTTGTCAATCCATTTGACGGATTTAAAGAGTTTGGTACCATATGTTAGGTACCTCACATCACCTAATTCAAAAGTTGGTCTCCACTACATAACTCGTCTTAATTAAGTTAGTATAATTTTTTTTAAATTTTTTATTTTAATCATACAAATGCGATGGCTATAATTTATCTATCAAAACAGTAAATAAAAATAAAAATAAAATAAAATAATTATTATGGGCCTACACTATTTCGAAAATGAGACTTTCCTACATCAACGATCAGTAAAAGGTAAGCTATAACATTTGTCAAATTAAATAACACGCAAAATAAGACCAATTTGGCCTGCCGAATAGTATACACAGATTTTTTAGATTTATAAGTGGATGTGTGTATGGGTGGACAGATGCCCATCTATCAAATACATTCGAGGACAATTTCTAAACTTTCACAAATATCATCAGTAATTTTATAAATTATATTATAACATCATCATACAAATTCATATCATCAAATAAGATAATAATAATAATAATAATAATAATAGTAAATCGTAACAACAACTTCGTCTCTATAAAACTAATCTCATCAAGAAGCATGAATGTCTACCTGCAAAATATAATCCTCACGGACAACATAGCTGACATAAATAAATAAACACATATTGCAATAAAAGTGATCCCACCAATACAGTATAAAATCTTAAGGTCAAAGGACTATTACCCACTCAAAACCATGGCAAAAAAGACAGATTCTTACCTTTTAAATTTAAAAATACCAAACTCTCCTCCAAATATTAATAGAGTTATGTTTTCTGTTATATTTTGATTAAATGACTATTATACCTTTATAAATTATGTTTATCAAATACCTTTCTTAATAGACGTACAAAAATTTAGAATTTCATTGACTTATTAGTTTACAAAATTACCCTTCTATTAAGGTTATCATTAAATAAACATTGCATACTTTCAAAATTGAAATCAACTATTCAAAATCAATAATAAAAAGGCCAAAGGACTTATTGCTACCCATAGTTTGAGGCGGGGACAAAATCCCACCCTCTAAGTTTCAAAAACCCAAATTTCCACTCTCCAACCAAATTTAATATTAAAAATAATGGTGCACAGTAATAATTCAGAGGTATTTTTGCCTTTTTAATATTAAAATTTTTTGGCAAAAAATTTCGAATAAAATAAATTTATATAAATATAAAAATGTTTCCTAAAAATTTTAAAAATATATTTAAAATTTTTTTAAAATTTAAAAAATTAAAACAGTCACTGTTGTTGGTGCCAGCAGTAGTGGGCCCCCCTAATGGAACTAGGTGGCCGTTTCTGGCCACTTGGTTCCGAGGGAGGCCAGATCTAGCTTCTGCAAAAAAAAAAAAAGGTCAAAAATGGCCGATGGGACCAAGGTCGACCATTTTGGGCTCTTATTTCTATCGAAGGCTGCCAAATCCACCAAACAAAGAGGCTAAATCTAACCTCTCCTAGAACCAGGTGGCCGGCCACCTGGTTCCATTATGGGCACCCACTGCTGCCGGCACCGGTGGTGGTGGTTGTTTTATTTTTTAAATTTAAAAAAGTTTTTAAATATATTTTTAATTTTTTAAATATTTTTTGAAACTTTATATTTAAAATTATTTTATAATTTTATTATAAAATTTTATTTTTAAAAGGTTATTTTAGTCATTTCATTTTAAAAATTATAAAAAATGTTTGAAATTTGTGATATGTATCCAAATCCGGGTCTAATTGTGATTTTGGAAACATTGTCATCGATTCATGCCTTGGTGCCTTCAAATTGCCTCTCTAGCAAATTGAAGTCGTTTCGAGCCATCAAAATGAGAAAAATAAGCTTATTTAGGTTTAATCAGAGGGTTCGAAAGAAATTTCGGATCCATTTGCACAACTTTCCCCAAGGCCTTCGGATCATGTTCAAAATTCAAAAAAATCAGAAACGGCACACCGAAGAGTCAAAATTCATCAAGTGGCTTCATACGAAGCTAAGGAAAAAGACGAAAGTCAAATTGGATAAGAATCGAGCCAAAAACGAGCAAACAAAGAAGGGCCCTAATGTGCACGCAAGAAGCCCCATGGCAGAAGCACCTGTGCGCGCCAGTGGACCAACCTTGTGCACTACAGCATGCTACCTTGCGCAGCAAGCAACCGAGCAGTGCGCACGTAATGTGCGCTCTCCTTGTGCACTACGGCACTGTCCGCATGCATGTTGCATGCCGCGGCATGGTGCCGCAACACTTGGGTTCTACCTGATTTGCGGATTTTCAGCTTTTTTCAGGTTTCCTTGGATGCCTTGACTTCTAGAATTGCTGCAATGCATCCTTTTTGATAATTTTGAATTTACAAAGAATTTCAACAAGAATTCGAACGCCAACAACTTTTCAAATCGAATTCAGACACTCAAATTAAAGATTCAAATCCAAAACAAATCAATCAAGGGAAAATGCATGCATGCAAGATATGACATTTTAATTATGTTTATATTTAATTGAGCTTTGTAATTAGTTTTTAGGTGACTTTAATTAGTTTTGAATTTTGTCTTTTTATTTTTATTTTATTCAAACACTTGCAACCTAACTTGAGTTAGTCTTTAACCATGGTTTGTACTTGCCTATAAAAAGGCAATATTTTTATTGTAAATGCAACTTTTTGATGAAATTATAAAAATTTGAGAGCTTTGGCTTTCCTTCCTTGTGTTCTTTGAACTTGGTGTTCTTGGGAACCAAGTATCAAACCTTTATCCAATTTTCATTGCAAGAAGGAAGTTGGTGGTGGAGATTCAAGTTGGTGAGTCTTAAATTCAAGTTGGTGGCAGCATCCTTTAGGCTTGAGTCAAGAATTCTTTATGTTTGGATCACCCTCAAGTTGGTGGAATTTCCTTTATACCTGAGGTTTATTTTCTTGCTAATTTAAGTTCATATTTGGTGTTGAATTGCTCATGAATCCCTACCTTACTTGTTGTTGAATACGCGGAATTTGATGTTGAACATTGATGTGCTAGAAGTTGAATGATGTGGTGACTAATTTTGGAGTTGAATGTGCTTGAATTTGGAGTTGTTTTTACTTGAAAAATTGTTTGTTTTTGTGTGAGCTTGGCGTTAATCTTTACTGGGTTTTTGGAGTGCCATTTGACATCAATTTAAAAGGTTTAAGGACTGCCAATATAGATCAATTTGATTGGAGGGTGGGAGTTTCGGCTTTTGAAACTTGGAGGGTGGCATTTATCCCCCCTCAAACTATGGGTGGGAATAAGTCCTTAGCCTAATAAAAATTAGGCCGAGTAAGACAATTTAAATACCCTTAACGATTCAATATCAGTTATGACACAAGACAAAAATGCGTAAATTAAAGAACTCGTAAACCAACCAACATGAATTAAGAAATTACAGACTTCAACAAAATTAGGAAAAAAAATGGAAATTAAACGTGAAACAGCAGAAAATCCAAGTTCAACTTATTTTTTATTTTCTTCTCGGATTTCTCCGCAAATAGAAATAACGGAACAGAATTTCTGTTCCTTCCAAGCGTAAGTCACTTGACATAGTCACATTCTCTTTTGGGTCTGTTGACTTTTTTTTTGGGGTTTTTTTCTTGTGCTTTCTTGGAAGCCAAACAGTCTTTACATGTTTTTTGAATCCAAGAACTTGAGTTTGGTTGCTTTCGAATTTTTTCCGTTTCGTTCTTGTTGTTGGCAGAAAAATTCAGAAGAGATAGTGAAAAATAAACTATAAATTTTGATCTTTTGCTCTTTCATGTTTAATTTTCATTTTTCGTTTTCCTAATTTTATTGATAAAGTTTATGATTTCTGTAGCTCATGTTGGATATTTTCCAAGTTTTTTAATTTACACTTTTTTGTGTTGTGCCATTATTGATTTTGAGTTGTTACAGACATACAAATTGACATAGGAGCAACTAATCAAATTGTTTTACTCTGCCCAATTTTTATTGTTGATTTTGAATGATTGACTTTGATTTTGAAATTATACCATGTTTATTTAATATTAATATAATATAAGGGCAATTTTGTAAATTAATAAATCAATGAAATTCTGAATATGTTCAAGTCTACTAAGGAGGGTATTTTGATAATTATAATTTACAAGGGTATAATAGTTATTTACTCAAAACATAACACAAAATGCTCTGTTAGTATGTAGGTGGGAATTTGGTATTTTTTTTAACTTTAACGGGTGAAAATCTGTCATTTTATAATAGTTGGGGTGAATAATAGTGATTCGGCCTAATCTTAATAGTCACATAATCCTAGTCAAATCCCCATAATAAGAATAAACTTAAAGTAGATGATCCATTTACGAAAACAATATAATTCTAAATCACGAATTTTACGTTAAATAATTAGCATTCTTAATTCTCAGCAAATTATAAAGGGAAAGCATGCAAATATCTAGTGAAGGTTCTGACCTGCATCGGGATTAAAACAATTTTAATTTAATAAAGGGAAAGCATGCAAATTATGAAGGGAAAGCATGCAACTTATAGCATGCAAATTAGTGTGTTGGGCTGAAAGGCAATGAATATTTAGACTTGAGGGATTTATTTAGGATGCTATTCTGGGGTAAGGACTGGGCGTTTCATGAGCGTGGGCTTACTAAGAATGGGTATAGAGTAAAGGGCCACAAGAAGCTTTATTTGATGTTTTCCAGCGGTGGGCTAATCATAAGCTTTGTTGGATTTATGCGCATTCTCATTCCCGGACGTCTTTCCTCCTACAAGCAAGACCGCGCTTCATTTACGAATTCGAAGAGTGCGCCATTTACTTTCTATTCATAGTTGGGTGGGCTAAGCTGGCAGTCTGGTGCGGGCATGCTTATGCGGTAGTGGTCTGCTCCGTCCTGCTTGTTTTTGGCGAGTCTGGGCTCTGTGTTGGGTTCTGGTTTTGGGACGGAATTTTTGCTTTGTAATTATGTATAGAATGGATGATAGTAAGACCTTTGGCCTTAACATAATTTTTGTATAGTTAACATGTTGGACTGGCCTTTTTGGGTTTTGATTCACCTTATTCTCTTGATCTCTATCTTGGCACGAGCCTATCTTGTTCTTCCTCCAAAATCTATATTAAACCATGGAAAGTGAAGATGTGTTAGAAATCCCTAGCTTCTGTGGAGATATGAACCCCGGTGCTTTTATTGATTGGTTAATTGATATTGAGTGGGTTTTCAAGCATGTATATGTGGAATGTGATGATGAAAAAAAGTGTAATATCGCCATCTCAACATTTGCGGGCTATGCAATTACATGGTGGAAAAATCTCCAAAGGAAAGAAAGAATTGAATTTTGGGAAAGATTGGAGAAGTTAATGAAAAGAAAATTCTTCCAAAACCAAATTTTAGCAACCCACAAGAAGAAAGATGTCATCAAGGAAGAAGTGACACAAGAACAAGGTTGTGTGATGAAGGCCATGGAAGAGCAAGAACCAATTGTTACCTTGGGTGATAATGAAATGAAGAATGAAGCCAAGGAAATTGTCTTGCATGAAGATGGAAGTGTGATTGCAGAGGAAGATAGTTCCAAGGCTGAGAAAATTATTTCCAAGGTAGAAATTACAGTAGAGCATGGTGGTTTGAAAGAAAAGATTGAGAGTTTGTGCTTGGCAAGTGATTCAAAAATTGCGCATTTGAGGACAAATCCTCTCCAACAAGGAGAGTATGATCAATATCCAAGTAGCACTCATTTAGTTCAAGACAACCAAGGAAGACTAATCATGCTTTTAAAATGGAGAACTCGAACCAAGCACATCAATTTCGAAAATATTTTGTCAAATGAGACGATAAAGCATTGGTTTGAGTCATACATTCGAATGAATCTCCAACATCACAAACATCATTTTTGGCAATCAAAGACATCATTATTTATTAAGCGACTCCATACGAAGCCCATGAAAAAAAAATAGAACTCAATTTGGATGTGAATCGGGCTGAAAACAAGCGAAGAAAGAAAGGTCGCTAGAAGACCCGCGATATGCGCACAACTAGTAGCACTGCACGCTGCAGTGTGCTGCCTTGCAGTGCAAGCAAGCATGCGTTGCGCGCACTTATGTGCAGTGCGCGTGCTCCTGCGAGTAGCATGCTTATGCCGCGGCATAATGCCGCAGCATGTGCATTCTGCCGCAATTTCCCTTTTTTTTAGCCTTTCAAGCTAATTTGCATGCATTTTGATTCCAAGATCTATCCAATGCATTCTCCTTGAAGATTTTGAGTTTCTAATGACTTTCAATACGGATTTAAGTGCTAACAACTCTTCGGATTGAGTTTGAGTAATCAATTCAGATCAAACATTTGATTCGAAAATTTGAATCCAAGACAAATTAATCAAGGAAAAATGCAAGCATGCAAGATATAATATTTTAGAAATTGTGTATATTTCAAATTTACATTGTAATTAGATTTTAAGTGACTTTAATTAGTCATAATTAGATTTTAAGTGACTTTAATTAGTCTTGAATCTTGTCTTTTTCATTTTATTTTTATTCAAGCAACTTGTACCCTAGTTTAGGTAACTAGAGTTAATTTTAACCATAGTTTGTACTTGCCTATAAAAAGGCACCTCAACTTCATTGTAAAAAAGCTTTTGATGAAATTATGAAAATTTGAGAAGCCTTGGCTTTCTTTAGTTCCATGAAGCTTGGTGGCTCATGTGAATTTTATTTCCTTTATCCAATTTTCTAGCAAGAGGAAGTTGGTGGTGGAGATTCAAGTTGGTGAGTCTTGAATTCAAGTTGGTGGAAGCATCCTTTAGGCTTGAGTCAAGAATTCTTTATGCTTGGATCACCCTCAAGTTGGTGGAAATTTTCTTTATACTTGAGATTTGTTTTCTTGCTAATTTAAATTCATGATTGGTGTTGAATTGCTCATGAATCCCTACCTTTCTTGTTGTTGAATGTGTGGAGTTTGATGTTGAACATTGATGTGCTGGAAGTTGAATGAAGTTGTGACTAATCTTAAAGTTAAATGAGCTTGAAATTTGAAGTTGTTTTTGTTTGAAAACTTACTTGTTTTTGTGTGAGCTTGGTCTTAGTCTTTGTTGGGTTTTTGGAGTGTCATTAACATCAATTTAAAAGGTTTAAGGGCTGCCAATATAGATCATCTGGTATCAGAGCTTAGGGCTCCTGGCACTTTATCCATGAGAGATCTTTATCCATGTGAGAGCTTGGTAGACCCCGTGGTGGTGACTCCATGGTGGTGGCTCACGTCCTTCGGGAGTGAGGCCCTTTGTGAGGATGCAAAACCTGGATAGGGTGAAGTATGATGTGTGGTAAGTCCTACATCGCCTGGAAATGAGCCTTTGGTGTGGTTTATAAGGGTGTAGACACCTTCACTTGGCAAGCAAGTTTTCTAAATTGAGTTCTACCTTGTCCTGTAACATATCAGTTTGTGTATAAATGTTGTGTTAAATTAAATGTAAAATGGTTGAGTGTGCTCAATGTGAGTTGAGCTTGAGGGCTTTGACAGACAGAATAAAAGAAATCTCTTCTATTTGTAATGTTCTTAAGCTATAATGAAAATTTCACATTCCACTAATCTTTTTGGCATTATGATATTCAAATTAGATGCACCATCAAAGGGTTGTTAAAGTTCTTCCTACTGGTATTTAACCTAAAAGCGAGAATAGCTCATTTTAATATTCAATAAAATAATCTACATTTATTGCAAATATTTATTTGAGTACCAATACTAATACGGAAATAATATTATTAAAAAGACCAAAACAGTTATCAATTTTTGTAACTAAGATTGACGTAAGAATGCTTAATAAACATATATTTGGTCTTATCATATATTTATTTATTTTATCTTAGTTAAATGATAAGCTTTTGTCACATTACACCAAGTAAGATTTATCACTTTTATTTAGTCATATCAACTATGATAAAAAAGACTGTATAATAAATTTTTGACTTATTAAAAAGTCATTTAAGAAATGTCACATAAGTTACATTTGAAAAAAGCGTAATGAAAATGGACTTTTGGGTCCCTTGTAAATGACTCATGGCAATCTTGTCAATCCATTTGACGGATTTAAAGAGTTTGGTACCATATGTTAGGTACCTCACATCACCTAATTCAAAAGTTGGTCTCCACTACATAGCTCGTCTTAATTAAGTTAGTATAATTTTTTTTAAATTTTTTATTTTAATCATACAAATGCGATGGCTATAATTTATCTATCAAAACAGTAAATAAAAATAAAAATAAAATAAAATAATTATTATGGGCCTACACTATTTCGAAAATGAGACTTTCCTACATCAACGATCAGTAAAAGGTAAGCTATAACATTTGTCAAATTAAATAACACGCAAAATAAGACCAATTTGGCCTGCCGAATAGTATACACAGATTTTTTAGATTTATAAGTGGATGTGTGTATGGGTGGACAGATGCCCATCTATCAAATACATTCGTGGACAATTTCTAAACTTTCACAAATATCATCAGTAATTTTATAAATTATATTATAACATCATCATACAAATTCATATCATCAAATAAGATAATAATAATAATAAATCGTAACAACAACTTCGTCTCTATAAAACTAATCTCATCAAGAAGCATGAATGTCTACCTGCAAAATACAATCCTCACGGACAACATAGCTGACATAAATAAATAAACACATATTGCAATAAAAGTGATCCCACCAATACAGTATAAAATCTTAAGGTCAAAGGACTATTACCCACTCAAAACCATGGCAAAAAAGACAGATTCTTACCTTTTAAATTTAAAAATACCAAACTCTCCTCCAAATATTAATAGAGTTATGTTTTCTGTTATATTTTGATTAAATGACTATTATACCTTTATAAATTATGTTTATCAAATACCTTTCTTAATAGACGTACAAAAATTTAGAATTTCATTGACTTATTAGTTTACAAAATTACCCTTCTATTAAGGTTATCATTAAATAAACATTGTATACTTTCAAAATTGAAACCAACCATTCAAAATCAATAGTAAAAAGGCCAAAGGACTTATTCCTACCCATAGTTTGAGGCGGGGATAAAATCCCACCCTCTAAGTTTCAAAAACCAAACTCCCACTCTCCAACCAAATTTAATATTAAAAATAATAGTGCACAGTAATAATTCAGGGGTATTTTTATCTTTTTAATATTAAAATTTTATAAAATAATAAAATAACTTTTATATAAGTTTATAAATTTTAAAATATATTTAAAATTTTTTTAAAATTTAAAAAATTAAAACAATCACTGTTGTCGATGCCAGCGGCAGTGGGCCCCCATAATGAAACTAGGTGGCCGTTTCCAGCCACCTGGTTCCAAGGAAAGCCAGATCTGGCCTCCGCAAAAAATAAAAGGTCAGAAATGGCCAATGGGACCAAGGTCGGCCATTTTGGGCTCCTATTTCTATCAAAGGTTGCCAAATCCCCCAAACAAGGAGGCTAAATCTAGCCTGTCCTGGAACCAGGTGGCCGCCCACCTGGTTCCATCGTGGGCGGCCACTGCTGTCGGCATCGGTGGTGGTGGTTGTTTTATTTTTTAAATTTAAAAAAAATTAATGTATTTTTAATTTTTTAAATATTTTTTGAAACTTTTATATTTAAAAATTATTTTATAATTTTATTATAAAATTTTATTTTTAAAAGGTTATTTTAGTCATTTCATTTTAAAAATTATAAAAAATGTTTGAAATTTGTGATATGTATCCAAATCCGAGTCTAATTGTGATTTTGGAAATATTATCATCGATTCATGCCTTGGTGCCTTCAAATTGCCTCTCTAGCAAATTAAAGCCGTTTCGAGCCATCAAAATGAGAAAAATAAGCTTATTTAGGTTCAATCAGAGGGTTCGAAAGAAATTTCAGATCCATTTGCATAACTTTCCCCAAGGCCTTCGGATCATGTTCGGAATTCAAAAAAATTCAGAAACAACACACCGAAGAGTCAGAATTCATCAAATGGCTTCATACGAAGCTAAGGAAAAAGACGAAAGTCAAATCGGATAAGAATCGGGCCAAAAACGAGCAAAGAAAGAAGGGCCTTAATGTGCACGCAAGAAGCCCCATGCCAGAAGCACCTGTGCACTGCAGCATGCTGCCTTGCACATCAAGCAACCGAGCAATGCACACGTAACGCGCGCTCTCCTTGTGCGCTGCGGCACTATCCGCACGCATGTTGCATGCCGCAGTATGGTGCCGTAACACTTAGGTTCTGTCTGATTTGCGGATTTTCAGCCTTTTTTCAGGTTTCCTTGCATGCCTTAACTTCCAAAATTTCTACAATGCATCCTTTTTGATAATTTTGAATTTGCAAAGAATTTCAACAAGAATTTGAACGCCAACAACTTTTCAAATCGAATTTAGACACTCAAATTAAAGATTCAAATCCAAGACAAATCAATCAAGGGAAAATGCATGTATGCAAGATATGACATTTTAATTATGTTTATATTTAATTGAGCTTTGTAATTAGTTTTTAGGTGACTTTAATTAGTTTTGAATTTTGTCTTTTTATTTTTATTTTATTCAAACACTTGTAACCTAACTTGAGTTAGTTTTTAACCATGGTTTGTACTTGCCTATAAAAAGGCAATATTTTTATTGTAAATGCAACTTTTTGATGAAATTATAAAAATTTGAGAGCTTTGGCTTTCTTTCCTTGTTCTTTGAACTTGGTGTTCTTGGGAACCAAGTATCAATCCTTTATCCAATTTTCATTGCAAGAAGGAAGTTAGTGGTGGAGATTCAAGTTAGTGAGTCTTGAATTCAAGTTGGTGGCAGCATCCTTTAGGCTTGAGTCAAGAATTCTTTAGGCTTGGATCACCCTCAAGTTGGTGGAAATTTCCTTTATACTTAAGGTTTGTTTTCTTGCTAATTTAAGTTCATGTTTGGTGTTGAATTGCTCATGAAGACCTTTCTTGTTATTGAATGTGTGGAATTTGATGTTGAACATTGATGTGTTGGAAGTTGAATGATGTGGTGATTAATTTTGAAGTTGAATGTGCTTGAATTTGGAGTTGTTTTTACTTGAAAAATTGCTTGTTTTTGTGTGAGCTTGGCCTTAATCTTTGCTGGGTTTTTGGAGTGCCATTTGACATCAATTTAAAAGGTTTAAGGACTGCCAATATAGATCAATTTGATTGGAGGGCGGGAGTTTGGGTTTTTGAAACTTGGAGGGTGGTATTTATCCCACCTCAAACTATGGGTGGGAATAATTCATTAGCCTAATAAAAATTAGGCCGAGTAAGACAATTTAATGACCCTTAACGATTCAATATCAGTTATGACACAACACAAAATTGAGTAAATTAAAGAACTCGTAAACCAACCAACATGAATTAAGAAATTACAGACTTCAACAAAATTAGGAAAAAAAATGGAAATTAAACATGAAACAGCAGAAAATCCAAGTTCAATATATTTTTTACTATCTTCTCGGATTTCTCCGCAAATAGAAATAACGGAACAAAATTTCTGTTCCTTCCAAGCGTAAGCCACTTGACATAGTCACATTCTCTTTTGGGTCTGTTGAATTTTTTGGGGGTTTTTTTCTTGTGCTTTCTTGGCAGCCAAACAGTCTTTACATGTTTTTTGAATCCAAGAACTTGAGTTTGGTTACTTTCGAATTTTTTTTCTGTTTCGTTCTTGTTGTTGGCAGAAAAATTCAGAAGAGATAGTGAAAAATAAACTGAAAATTTTGATCTTTTGCTCTTTCATGTTTAATTTTCATTTTTCTTTTTCCTAATTTTGTTGATAAAGTCTATGATTTCTGTAGCTCATGTTGGTTATTTTCCAAGTTTTTTAATTTACACATTTTTTTGTTGTGCCATTATTGATTTTGAGTTGTTGAAGACATACAAATTGACGTAGGAGCAACTAATCAAATTGTTTTACTCTGCCCAATTTTTATTGTTGATTTTGAATGATTGACTTTGATTTTGAAATTATACCATGTTTATTTAATATTAATATAATATAAGGGCAATTTTGTAAATTAATAAATCAATGAAATTCTGAATATGTTCAAGTCTACAAAGGAGGGTATTTTGATAATTATAATTTACAAGGGTATAATAGTTATTTACTCAAAACATAACACAAAATGCTCTGTTAGTATGTAGGTGGGAATTTGGTATTTTTTTTTAACTTTAACGGGTGAAAATCTGCCATTTTATAATAGTTGGGGTGAATAATAGTCATTCGGCCTAATCTTAATAGTCACATAATCCTAATCAAATCCCCATAATAAGCATAAACTTAAAAGTAGATAATCCATTTACGAAAACAATATAATTCTAAATCACGAATTTACGTAATATAATTAGCATTCTTAATTCTCAGCAAATTATAAAGGGAAAGCATGCAAATATCTAGTGAAGGTTCTGACCTGCATCGGGATTAAAACAATTTTAATTTAATAAAGGGAAAGCATGCAAATTATGAAGGGAAAGCATGCAACTTATAGCATGCAAATTAGTGTGTTGGGCTGAAAGGCAATGAATATTTAGACTTGAGGGATTTATTTAGGATGCTATTCTGGGGTAAGGACTGGGCGTTTCATGAGCGTGGGCTTACTAAGAATGGGTATAGAGTAAAGGGCCACAAGAAGCTTTATTTGATGTTTTCCAGCGGTGGGCTAATCATAAGCTTTGTTGGATTTATGCGCATTCTCATTCCCGGACGTCTTTCCTCCTACAAGCAAGACCGCGCTTCATTTACGAATTCGAAGAGTGCGCCATTTACTTTCTATTCATAGTTGGGTGGGCTAAGCTGGCAGTCTGGTGCGGGCATGCTTATGCGGTAGTGGTCTGCTCCGTCCTGCTTGTTTTTGGCGAGTCTGGGCTCTGTGTTGGGTTCTGGTTTTGGGACGGAATTTTTGCTTTGTAATTATGTATAGAATGGATGATAGTAAGACCTTTGGCCTTAACATAATTTTTGTATAGTTAACATGTTGGACTGGCCTTTTTGGGTTTTGATTCACCTTATTCTCTTGATCTCTATCTTGGCACGAGCCTATCTAGGGTTTCAACAGAAGTATAGGTAATTTGGGGTTTGAAGATGACCTTCATGGATGTGGGTGAGCTCTCTTGCGCCTGTCGCACGTAGGTTATTTTTGGGTAAAGCCCTTTGTTTTTAATTTATTTTTATTTACCAAAAAAAATTTTCAACCACAATAAAGGATTATGCAAAATAAATTAAAATTAAGCATTTAAAGCATAGCTAAGGGTATTCTCCTAACGAACATGAACTTGTTGAATCGCATCTTTCAGGAGTATTCTTTGTTTTGACTAGATGAAACTTCGAAATCCCACAAACGGATTACAAATTCTTTTAGGTTGGATTTTTATAAGCAAGGTTTTCAATAATAAGTCGGTTTTATGTGTTTTCAAGTAATATGAATAATTACATAAATGTTTTTCACAAAGTTTCTCCCTCCTATAATTTTTACTCCAAGTATCTCCCCATTCCCAAAAGAAATCCTAACCCTTTATATAGGGATAGGAAAATCTGTAAAATCTCAAATTTAAATCAAATCAAAATTAATTCAAATTAAAAATCAAAACTAATCAATTAATATAATATAAAAATTAAATTAAATCAAATCAATTAAATTAAAAAAAAAGGTCAAAGAAATAATATATCAGATTTAAATAAAATTAGATCAATTAAAATCAATGTTAAAATTAAAATTAAAAATCAAATCAAATCAAAATTAATTAAAGGCTAAAGGACTATTTCCCACCCATAGTTTGAGGCAGGGACAAAGTCCCACCCTCTAAGTTTCAAAAGCCCAGCCTCCCACTCATGGAAACATTTTTTATAATTTTTATACTCAAATGACTAAAATACTCTTTTAACAAATAAATATTTATAATAAAATTTAAAAATATTTAAAAATTTTAACCAACCACCGCTGCCAGTGCTACGGCGGTGGCTACCGCTGAAGGGGCCAGGTGGTCGTTTCCGGCCACCTGGTTTAAGTGGAGGCCAGATCTAGCCTCCCCGTTCGGTGGGGGCGGCCAGATCTGGCCGCCTCCCGCCAAAAATAAAGGTCGGAAACGGCTGCTGGGACCAAGGCCAACCCTTTTCGACCGTTTCTGGCAGGGTCTTCTGGCGGAGGTGGCCAGATTTGGCCGCCTCCGCTAAAACTGGCCGCCTCCACCGATAGGTGGCCGAAAACGGCCACCTGCCTTCGTCAGCGGTGGCCACCGCCCCGACAGTGGTGGCGGTGGCTGCTTCAAATTTTTAAAAATTTGTAAATAATATTTTAATTTTTTTTAAAATTTTATATTTTTTTATAAAATTTATTTTATTTTTTATAAAATTTTAATCCTAAAATGACAATATTACCCCTAAGGTGTTACTGTTTTATTTAATATTAAATTTTTCTCAATAGGTGGGAGATTGGGCTTTTGATACTTGGAGGGTGGGACTTTGTCCCCGCCTCAAACTATGGGTTGGAAATAGTCCTTTGGCCTTAATTAAAATAAAAAATAAAAATCTAATAAAATAAAAAATAATACCAACTCAACTAAACTAAAATAAAATAAATATAAAAATAAATAAATATAAAAAACAAATCAAGTTAATTAAAATAAAAAATCAAATCAAATAACTAAAATCAATTAAAATCAAATTTAAATAAAATCAATTAAAATCAAATGGGTTCGATACGGGCCCAAGTCTAGTTCTCAAATTACTATCTCAAAGAAATGAACTTATAAAGATTTTATGGGCTCTAGAACTTTCTTTTAAATACACATACTAAATTTGTCCTCCGTTCATGGGCTCTGTGCTTCAATTGGTTATTTAGAACATTTCATATAAGAGCCCTGTAGGCTACATCACTGGAGAATATCCAATTGGGTTCAAACGAAGTGTCGATGGAAATGACGATCCATCCTTCTTTAAGTTTGAAAAAAACCAATTTTCTACTAGTTTGTTAATTTTTTTAACAAAATTTGATAAATTTTTGTACCTTAATTTATATTAATTTTGATTAAAATCATATAAAATTACTAGTATAAATATAAATAGGGGTAACAATGATGTATACTTATATGTATGGGGTACATTATATTTTTTAAAAATTTTAGAAGTGTTAATGAAATTTTAAAGGGTTTTTAAAATTAAAAAAAGTTTAGGAGGTGCTTTAAATTTTTTGACTTTTCAATATGCCCTTTAGTAGTTTTAGAAATGATAGTCACACTCTCAAAAAACTAAACAAAACATAACAATTAAGGAGTATAAATGTCGCATTATTGGGATTATAGTATATTTTTAAAATATAATAGGTGAATATAATAATTTATAAAACAAATTAAGGAAAATTATTTATTTGTTTCTAATAAGTTTTAAAAAATGAAATCACACCCTACAATACTATTCACAATTCAACCTATAAGACACAAGAATAAAAAAGACAACACAAGAAGCAATCAAAGAAAACACAGCACTGTAGATGGATTAGTGATGAGTAGATCAATAGAGCTTGAATTTTTTGGTGATTAGAAAGTGTTGTCCAACATCTGACATCGAAAAGGGATGATTGTGTCATAAAAGGTAGATCAACATTGTCTGAGTTGAAGGGTGGTGGCTGTGTGGCTCCACAGAATCAAGAGAGGGAGATCAGAGCAATACATAGTCATAGAGATGATTGACATGTGAAGCAGTGACAAGATCTTCCAAGTTTTGTTGATAAGGGAGAGACAAATAGGTTGGTGTAAACGATCGGACACTTGAAAAAGCACAATTTAGCTTCATCGAAAAAAGCTAGGGTTTTTTATGGAAAAGTGCTAGGGCTTTTGATTGAAAAAATTAGGGTTTTATGACCATAAAAATTATGGTTTCAAAGATGTTTTAGCTTTAATACCATGTGAAATTATGAAGTATAATTTTATTTTCATTATTGTATTCAGTCAAGTACAACAATATATAGAATACAGATATAATCCCAATAAGGAATCAAATTCTACCTTTCCTAATATGACGTAATGCTTTCCTAAGTAGCACAGGATACACATACCCAAATTAATACAATTAATACTCAATATTCCATTGTATGATTGACTATTCTCTTCGGTGTAGTGAAAGGTTAGCTTTCGAGGAAATAAAATATTTTCCTTTCTTGGTTTCACTTGTGAAACTGATATAACTTACATTTATTTCCTCCCTCAAGACTACTCTTGATTTAAAGCACTGCAGCCAAGGGATTGGAACTCGACGCTTGGCATAATATTGTGTTAAATAACCTCATGATCTAGAATCATATCAAAAATTTCAATTGAAAAGAGACCAATACTGGTATTTAATTTGTGACACTAACCAAGACAACTAGAATTAAGTGAAAGAATAATTCAAATAGTATATCTTCATTGAAAGATCTTTGCATTGGAGATTCTCTCAAAAGTTTATCTCCCATAAAATGAGCCAACAAACACTCAGGAATCAAGAGGAGAGAAGTGGAGGGAGCACTTGGCTACAGAAGCAAAAAGAAGACTGAACCACGGGGACAGCAATGTGAAACATGGCAGAAGCAGATGAGGCAATTTGGTTATGGGAAGGGAACAAAACCTGGGAAGGAATCAGAGAGAATCAAACATGCAAAATCACGAATAGAGAATTAGGGACTCAAGAAAGCTATTGACTTGATTATTTAGATACCTGTACTTGAGCTTTGACAGTTTTTGGGCAGGTTTTTTCTACTGTAGTGGACTCGTACACTTTTTTGTTCTTTTGTAGTATATATGTTTGTTACGAAAGATTATACAATTCATTTCAAAAGATGATAATGATGATGATGATGATAATAATAATAACAATAATAATAATAATAATAATGAAATTATTTCAGTGGTTCTTTTGGAATTATACTAACTATCAATTCTTTAAAACAGATGGTAAAAATAAGACTTTCCCTCTGATAGGATTACAAAATAATGCAATTCAAATCATAATTGAAGATTATGATAGAATTGGCAAATAATAGAATTGAAATTATAATGAAACATTATGAAACATTAAGACTGAATTAGTTTGAGAGAATTAAGGAATTCTATGACTTATACCATAAGAGGAATACAAAATATATTAACCGACTTTACAACATTGTACAGTGCTAATAGATTGCGTCCATGTACTTTTTTGTTAAAAATGCTTTCAAATAGTCAGGCAGTAAAAAAATTTCAGGTTATTCCAGCCCAGTACAACTCATAATCACAGATTATATCAATCTTTTCTATTAGCGCGGCTTATGGGAAGTCACAAGACAGTAAAGATTTTAACTTAAAGCATTTGCATGCACGCCAACAGCTTGGGTATTTAGTCGCCTTTTTTTTAAGCCTTTGGCAACGTTTTTAAATGCCACAAAATTTTTGCTAGTGTTTTACTATACGCCGCTACAATGTGTATCAATGTAACTTTTACTAACAATTATAAAAAACACCAGTAAATGTCTCTAAAACCACCATTAAAGGCTTGAGATATACTGGAATTTTGTTTGGGCATTTACCATCATACATAAGCATTGGTAAAAGGCCTTTGTCTGGCAGAAAAATGTTCCCATGGTGGTTCGAGCATAATTTTCTGGCGTTTACATGACATTTAGTAGAGCATTTTTTGGGATTTTAAGGACATTTTATTTCGTTTTCTTGCCACTTTTTGCACGTATTTTTTCGTTTCTTAGCAGACTTAGACCCGCATTTCTAGGAATTATACTGGCCTTCCTTGGGACACTTTCAGGGGTGTTTTAGCGTCTTATTGTAGCATTTTTATTGTTTCACCAACGTTCTTTCATATACTTTTAACAACATTTTTTAGGGTTTATAGTGCCATTTTTCTTTTAATTGGTTTTTTTTTAAATTATTGCTTTTTTACTTTTATTAATTGTCTTCGTTAAATATTTTTTGTACACAATTTAGTAAATATACAATATGCAATCCAATATTTTTAAAAATGGACTAAGATCAAATTCAAAAAAACTATAATGTATTAATTTAATAATGTCTAATTCGACAATGCATTTGAGAATATACATTGATCAATTCTAGAATGTATTAATTAAATATTTTATACAATTAAAACACTTAAATAATACTCAATATAAACACACATAATACTCAATCACATAATACTAAAGATATTTAAAGTAAAAAATTGTAAAGAACTATCACAAAGCTTGCTAGATGACTCAAGTCAAAATTATGAAATTCTTATCTTAAAAAAGAAAAATGTTAAAATAATGAAACACAAAAAAATAAACAACTTATTGGCAATAAGGTCAAACACAATAATCAAACAACATCATCATTAATCTTATATTAAAAATATTTAAAATCTGAATTAGAAGAAGTGCATAAATATAAATATAACAAAATACAAACATTTAAAATAATCATATTTTTCATAATCCATCCGACAATGTACTTACAATTAAAGTTTCAAGTTTGCTAGATTAATTTGACTATACAAGTTTAAATACTAAACTCACAATGACACTTGAATACAAAACATTCAACATTGCTTGCTAGATCAATTTAGCACACTCTACTGCATAAGGAATTCATTATATACCCAATTTCATTTCAACCAAGTTTGATATTTTATTTTCAAACCATCACGTAGCCATTAAATTAACTAAAAACTAGATTACACAATATGACTAATATCATGCAAAATGGAAGTGCATTATATTTTAATACCTCATCTTAAACACTTTGATCCAACTTCATTGAATACAACCATTCTATAACATGTCTTGCATCCATCAATATGCTTTCATAAACTATAATCTATTTTAAAGATTTGTAAACCATTTCATCCAAGTTAATCATTGAAAGTTGACATGCAAACATAAGAAGCACAACATTATGCCCTTTTGTGTACAAAAGTTTCACCAATTTTATCCAAGTCAAACATCCAAAGTTGACATGCAAATCATATTGTACACTCAATAGTCAACCAACATTCTCAACAATCTCATATCTTGTCATACAATAATCTCAACACTTCATAATACATACAAACCAGCACTCAAATCAACTGGATTTCAACAATAAGCATTTTTAACATAACACAAACATTTAAAATGATCTCATATGTTAAAAAATACAAAATTATTCATTTCCATTTGAAGATTGATGGCTACTCAACAGATGGGGTACCTATCACAAATAATTGGACTAAACATATACATTAATTGTCATTTAATTACTTTAATTAAAGAAATTTTTTACATGAAAATATTCTATATACATTACCTCTTCACTAAGTTGTCAAATATCTTTAAATGGTGGTATGCCTAAAGGCAACATAATCAAATACAGTTGAGATTTAACTGTGGTCATATTATTACTATACATTTCCCATATTGTTCTCAATTGATCTTTTAGTTCTCTTACTATTTGTCTAGTGTCATTGTCCACACTTGAATGGCCTCCTAAATGATGAGACGATGATGTTGATTTCCTATAGTGTGAGACCTAATCCTAATCTATGCACTCGACCATGTCGTTCTAGTCTTATCATCTGAACATATGCATTATCTGTCATCTCAATAATGCTTACATTCAATTCTTGAATAAAACTTTGTAGCTCAATTATCTTTTTCTGGATCAGTTCCTAACCTAAATATAAATAACAATGTTTGATTAATTGCATTTTATTGGTCGTAAGATAAAGTTACAAAATATAAACTTACAATTACTAGTACAAAGTCCTGATCAATGGTCTTCCATCTTTATGACTTTGATTGATTACTATAAATACCTTAGCTCGTGATGGCTATGCTCCATTGGATATCTATTCATCACAATTAAAAAGATACATGACACGTACTACTTACATATATTACATATATGTTCAATTTATTAAAGCCAAATCAATTTACCATTTCATCCATTAACCTTGCAATGCTCTTTATGCCTCTAGCATATAGCATTTTTTGAATAGAACGAGTTCGCCTATTTGTTTCGCTATGTCTCTAAAACATAACTGTTGTTCAACAAAAAACAAAATTAGTCACTAACCAATTATATTTATCATAATTGTAATATGTAAAATACACAATCATACCTTCGCTTCTTTTGAATACCAATGTGTAATGAGTGTTATCCATTAATATCTGAAAATTTGATCCAATTTGTTATGGACAAGGTCATCACTATTTGGGTACCTTTTAAAATATGAAATTGGACCTTGGTCGACATAAAATATATGAAAAATATTAAAACTCATGTAACAATCCTACTCTAATCTAAATATTAATTTTAATTCATAAATAAAACAAGTTGTAAAATAAAAAAACCATCGTCAAAACTACAATCCATTAATTAATGTATTATTATAAAAATTACAGTTTCTTTGTAACCAAAACCTTCCCCTGGCCCTAATCTATTTAAATCCATCACTAAGTTGCTAACTCCCTTAATCTTCCATCATACATTTTGTACACAAGGATGCCCTTTCCTTCAATGGGTTTTCCCTTTCCAAGTGGCACCGAGAAAACATTATTTCCTTTTTTTGCTCCGGTTGTATTTGTTTCACTCTAATGTTTGACATTATTTTTTGTTTCATGTCTTATTTTAATTAATAAATTTAAACTATCATCAGCAGAATGAGCTATTTTGTTGACATCCCTGCGGTACTCCTCATTAGCCATTCTGCATTCAAAAAACAATTATATCCATTGCATGATATTTCAAGGCATCAGATCTCACACACTCATTTTTGCATGTTTTGTCTTTAGTTTGCCAAAAGAGGGAGGGGGCTGGCACCTCTACTACCAGTATATTTCTTATAGTTCTTATTACTATTTTCTACAAGAGAATAAGCACTTGTAGTGTAAAACTTTCATCAATAAAATTTCTTGTGCTTGTGTGTTTGCAGATTCTGTAGTTCTCTATTTGATGATAAATTCTGTGGTTTTCTATCAAAGTGGCACTACAAAAAATTATATATTTTATGACAAATTTATTTGTGACGAATGTAATTTTGTTACTATATGACAGTCTTTGATGACGTTTTTTTTATAATTGTCATTAAATCATTTATTATTATGATGATTAATATATTGTCAACAAAATTCAAATTGTTCATCACTAATGTTCATATTTAGTGACGAATGATTAAATTTTGTCACTTTTTCATTTGGTACTATAGTTTAAAATAATTTTATGACGATATAATATACATTTATGACGAACGTATCGTCACAATATTGCATCTTTTGATGACGTAATACAGATTTGTCATTAATTAATATATAAAATAAAATAGTTATAAAATATTATTTTTGTGACTATTTTAATTGTCACAATTGATTATTGTTTGTGACAAAATATAATATTCGTCACAATTGATATGAGGTAAAATTTCATGGCAAAATTTTTAGAGGAAATAAGTTTGATGGTAACTATTTTTATCATATAATATTAATATTTGGTGACAATTTAATTAGTTATTACTAATGGTAAAATTTTCCACTAAAATTTTTGAAGGGAACACATTTGATGACAATTATTTGTGTCACTTAATATTAATATTTAGTGACAATATAATTATTGTCACTGATACACATGAAAAATATCATTGATGAATTATTGTTGTTACCAATATACATGTTCGTATTCGTATTCATATTTGAATAGTTTGTTTTAAGTTTATTCAAACTAAACTTTAAAACGAACCTTAACATGTTTGATTCAAATCTAGCCCTACATAGTCACCAATATACATTTATTTAAATAAAAAAGATAAATATATCATAATTAAAGTATGAAGGAAAAATTATTCGAATAAGAATTTGTTTAATGACGATAATTGACGTCACTAATAATGAAATTAGATGACGAATTATCAAATGTGTCATGAAAGCAATTAGGGATGAATTCAAACCGAATCAAATGCGAACATGCATATGTTCGTTTTCGGATTCGTTTCGTACAGTTCAGGTTTATGTTCGTCGAATTTTTTTATAATAAAGTTCGAATTCATATTCGATTCAAATAACTTAGCTCATGTTCGATTCGTATAAATTTATAGCTCAAGAAAAATTCCTTTTTCCCTCCTACTCTATTTGACTCTGCCATCTCCGCTCCACCACGACGTCGTCGTCATCGTCTTCTGCTTTCTCTTCAACTTAGTGAACTCAGAAACCCTAACTCACGCCTATACTCAAAACAAAAGATGACTGTGATCGATTTGATCACCAGAGTCGATGCGATTTGCAAGAAATATGAAAAATACGATGTCGATAAGCAGAAAGATAACAACGTAGCCCGCGATGACGCTTTCGCTCGCTTATACGGTGTTGTAGAGGCTGACCTTGATGCTGCTCTTCAGGTTATTTACCTTCATATTTTAATTTACTATTTCTTTTAGTAAATTTTAATTTATTATGTTTTCTTTTTTTTAAAGAAATCGAGGCTGTTGCAACGGAGAAAAATCGGGCGACAGCCGTAGCCATGAACGCGACGATTCGACGAACGAAAGCTAAATTGCTTGAAGAAGTCCCGAAGTTACAGAGACTTGCTTTTAAAAAGGTCATAAATTTTAATTTACACAATGAATTGTGACAAAATAATATTGGTTTTGTTAAATGATTGTGTATTTAACGAGTAACCGATAGGTCTGTTTTGAAGTAGGTCAAAGGGCTTTCAAAGGAAGAGCTCGAAGCTAGAAGTGATTTAGTTGCTGCACTGAAAGATAGGATTGAAGCGATACCTGATGGATCAACAACTGCAGCTAAACAAAGTGATGGTGGGGCAACTTCGGCCTCGTATACAGGAATCAAAATTGATTCATATTCAGGTATTAATAAGGGGGTTTATTTAAAGCAGGTTTACGTGATTCATAGGGAGTGGACACAATAGGGTTACGAGGTCTATAATTAAACTGTTTTATCTCTAATGTCCTTACATGAATTATGTTAGATGGGAAATTCGATAACGAGTACTTTCAAGAAACGGAAGAGTCTAACCAGTTCAGAAAAGAGTACGAAATGTGAAGGATGAAACAGGTATTAAATTGGTGGAAATTTTTGGGTTCCTGTTTTGGTGGATGGATTATTGTGGTCAAGGAAATTTATAAATTAATTGTTTCTGATTTCATAATTCATGAGTTGAAAGGTTGAATGGAGTGAATTTGAATTTATGCAGGATCAAGGCTTAGAAGTAATAGCAGAAGGATTGGACACGTTGAAAAACATGGCCCATGACATGAATGAGGTTTGTTTGCGTAAAACATAGTTGTCAAAGGGCTTTCCAAGGTTATGTATTTGCATTAATACGATGTTAACATCAATTTCCTTACATACTTAGAAAAAGAAAAGAAATTAATAGGATTAAGGGGTGAAGTTGCGAAGTCCTTGGTTACCTCATCAAATTGATGATTTATTTAAATCCAAATTAGAAATCTATGACTGTTTATTGCATAGCAATTCAAATATATATATATATATATATACACACAAACGCATATATCATTGCCAATTGCTATGAATATATATATTTTTGGTTTATGAGGGATACCTGTCTTTCTTTTTTTCACTTTAGAATGAGTGTCCAGTCGTGAAGTGACACCGGCTTGTTGCTCAAACATCGCACTATGCAGCACTGTGCTGCTGTCCCTGAGCTAAGTCAGCCTTTGTCCTACAATTTGCTGCTGAAATTGCTAGAAAAGCGCAAAGAAAGTGAGGGTTAAACACACTGAAAGAATACTGGAAGATAGTTGTGTAAAAGTGCTGGAATTTCATTTTTGAGTGCTATGTAACAACAAGCCCGTGTCTCAGAAGGGACTTACCTGATAATATTAATTGGTTTTATTTTACATCATCCAGGTTGACAGGGCTACCTCTGATCTGAAAAGTACAAATGTGAGGCTCAAGGATACTGTAAACCAGGTAAATTTGTTAAGTGCGATATGAAATTTATGGTCCAATTATTTATCGATATATTAAAGGAGCCACTCCTTCATCCTCTTCTTTCATGCCCTACATCTCATTTCTGGCTTGTTTTTGTTTATTTCAGCTGAGGTCCAGCCGCAACTTTTGCATTGATATCATCCTCTTGTGTGTTATCTTAGGCATTGCTGCCTATTTGTACAAGTGATTAATTCCTTTGCTTCAAATACTTATTTGGGTTTTTTGTAGTTAGATATTAGGTTGAGATAGTCTGTTTTCAATTTTCATGCCCCATTAATAATTGTTGTTCTGTTGCAGTGTCTTGAAGTGAAATTGGTGTTCTAGCTTACAGCTTCCACGACTTGTCTTCTTTTCCTTGGCTTTAGCTTGTGTCTGCATTGACTTCTTCACACTTGTATTGTAGTACATTGTGTCTCTATAAATTTAAATCCTTATACGGTACTCATAACTCATTATTTATAAATTAGGAACTTGTGCAAAGTGCATTACTTGAGAGCATCACCGGAAGAGATGACCACATTATTTATATACATCTTAATTTATTGTGTCGGACTTATGAAAAGTTGTTGTCTCATAATTGTTATCTTTCTCTAACATGTTTCTTGCTATATAACATAAAAGTGCTGGTACTATTGACTGATAAAAATATGAGAAAGGTGGCAAAATAAATTCTTTTCGAGTGCAATAGTTGTTCCTACTGATTTAGTATCTATTTTTATTATCCACTCTACTCTTGTTTCTATACATCAGGTAACAACTATAATATGTTCTGATGATATTATTGTATATTGATTTTACAGTTGTTAGTTTTGGAAGGAAGACGGACCAAAGTCATCTGAGAAGTAAAACTTGAAAGGAGATTGGTCTTGATGACTTTTTGATAAGTTTTCATTATTGTTTTAAAACTTGTTATGTTGATTTAGTTACTGATATAATGATTCGATATTATTAAATTTATGTTCATTGATATTTTATTTTGAAAATGTTAAAAATTATATTTTTCATATATTTTCTTGAAGTATATTTATCCATAATTTATGACCTTTTTTATTTATTGCAATTTTCAAATATTAAATTTTAAGTAATAAAATGTCATATCTTATTGTAATGAATTATATTGTTCACAAACATAATTATATAATGGCAATATAAATTTTGTAAAGAAAAATAACACTTCGATAAAAAAAATTGTCTCTTAATTTTGACGTTTATTATATCATTAAAATTTATTAGTTCAATGACAAATACATTTTTATCATAAAAAATGTATATTATTTGGTGACGATTTCTTTTATTGTCATTTATTATCGTATCTATTGTGACGAAAAACAAATTTAGATGACAAAAAATTAAACAATATTTTTGTCAATATAATTTTATTATTTTCATATCTATAGTGATTTTCGTCACCATAATTACATTATTTGGTGACGAGATATAATTTTGTCATTTAAAATATAATAATTTTGTGACGAAATATGATATTAGATGATAAATTTTTGACATTAATTGTGACATTATTAACGTTACAAAAAATGATAACATATAGTGACAATGAAAGTTTTCGTCACTAAAACTTGTTATTTGGTGACAAATACAAATTACGTCATATATACTTTTTGAGACGGGGCTGCAGTGACAATCCTTGTGACAACAAAATTTCGTCACAAAAAAAATTTAGGGACAAAAATGACATTTTATGTGACAAATTTTGACGTCACAATTTATCGAATTTGTTGTAGTGTGGTATCAGAGCTACCCTCGGAGTTGGGTTATGGTGAACACCCGGAAGGTTTTTTAGGAAGGGTGGATGGTCTGGAGGCTGAAATTCGATAGTTAAGAGAGGGATGATGAGATGAAAGATCTGTTATCACTGGTCTATCAGAACAACCAATGCAGCACATCTCCTTTGATTTCAAGTACAAGACACTCCATGATGACAATTCTACAGCAAAGTACAAGAGAGGGATTTTGTACACCTTTTGCACTTTCTTGTGGTGAGTCATAAAATTTCTTAATTCTCTCAAACTAATTTAACCGTATTGTTCATAGCAAGTAGTGAAATTATTTCCCTATTATTATTATTATTATTATTATTATATTCATCATCTGTAGAAATGAAACGTATCATCTTAATTTTAAGAGTAGAGCCTCTGTCATGTGGCTGTTTCCTGGAAGACGCCTTTGTATTTTTCAGATTAATTGTCTTCTCTACCTAGTACGACTTTGTTCTTCATTTTCCACCGGAAAGCTTATTTTCTAACCAGGAAAAAGCAACGAAAAAACATGATTGATGAAATGTGTTACGCGTAAAGATATTTTTAGTGGTACTGAAAGGATGAGAGAAATTTATGAGTATTTTTGAATGATAGATATCCGAAGACTGGAAGATAATGGAAGATGAAGAGAGATAATGAATTATCTGTGTCCTTTTCTATCCTTCATTTTCCACCACAAATCAGTGAACTGAATTTTGTGCAACTTTCATATATAAATGAATTGCCTTAATAATGATGTGTTTGTACTGGAATTTGGTTGAGCAAAAATTCACACCCAAATTTTATTAATCTCATATATAAGTTATCCGGGCTGTGTTTCCAGTGATGGTACTGGATCAATACAATAGAATCGGGATCAAACTGTTTATCTGATCCGTAATCCTATGATCAAACCATTCACCAATTTATTTTTATATGAGATTCATCTCAATTAAGGCACTATTCACAATCCTCTCTAACTGGAAAGCATTCAACCAAACTCAAAAAATATAAATTTTTGCGCTTATCAATATTTATGTCATAGGTTTTCACTTTTTTTTTTTTATGATTTACTCTTAAAAGTTAAGTCATAATAAAATAATAATAAAAATATTAAAAACTTAAATATTAAAAATAATATACTAAGTATTATCAAGTTCAAACCCAATTTAATTGGGTTTACGTACGACTCAAGTTTGAGGCCAAAAATTATTAAACATAACTCAATTTGAGAAATTATAGTTAAACTTTAAAACTTATATAATTATACACTCATAAATTACCCTTTTATATTCAAAATTTGATATTGAATTATATGTATATATAAATTTTGAAGGTAAGAAAGTTATTGTATTATACTCAACCAAACCCCATAATGTAAGAGTGTCTGTCTGTTTATGCACTCAAAAAAGCAAATTAACGACCTGAAGCTTATTTTTGACTAGGAAGAAAAGCAAGGAAAATGCGTGATTGATTGTCTTGCCTTCCTACTACTACTTTATTCTTCATTTTCCATCGGAAAGATTCTTTTTGACTAAGAAAAAGCAACGAAAATACATAATTGATTGATGAAACAACAGCTTTGATTTTCCACCACAAATCAACGAAAATACATAAAAATACATGAGTAATTGATTGAGTCAACTCAGTTTGATCTTAACAGTAAAAGGCAATACAAAGCCTTTAGTTGGATGTAATTTTTTGGTTCAGATATTTTTGTGATATCTTCCGTTTTACGAACAATCAATGGAATTGAGTTAAAAAAGGCTGAAAAAAAGAAAAAGACAAAAATGATATCAATAATTTTAAAAAATAAGACATAAAATAAAATTATAATAGTTGAAAAAATAAGCATGGAAAGTAT
Source organism: Anacardium occidentale (assembly GCA_026122585.1). Classification (NCBI taxonomy): domain Eukaryota; kingdom Viridiplantae; phylum Streptophyta; class Magnoliopsida; order Sapindales; family Anacardiaceae; genus Anacardium; species Anacardium occidentale. Next base: position 609,785 of record JAJEJH010000154.1, read on the forward strand.
TGACATTGTTGAAATGTAAAGGCAGGCTGGCATGCCATTAGTTTCAAGAGCAGAGTCTGTGTCATGTGGATGATTTTTGGGTACAATAAGTGGATGATTTTTGCTTTGTAATTTATATAGGCATACAGTGATTCAAATTATGAATTTATTGTGACACCATTAACTTTAAACGAAAATTCTTGAAATAAATACAATCAAGAATCGGGATACTGAAACATCCCTAGTGAGGGATTAACAACAGTAAAAGCCCCGTCTATAAAAAGATTTTGTCCGCTCACGTACTTGGCCTCATCACTTGCTAAATATAGAGCTCCATTTGCAACGTCCTCTGCTTTAAGTTTCACACCTTTCAAGACACCAAGCGAATGCATTAAATTCTCAAGCTCCTCATCGCCAAGCCCCACAAACAATTCACTCTAATGCCAAATTGTCCAAGCTCAACAGCAGCATTTCTCGTTAACCCCAACACGGCATGTTTTGAAGAACAATATGCATGCGAGGCAGCCCCACCAACTTGTGAGCTTATGCTCGCTGTTGAAACTATGCTTCCGCTACGAGCTGGAATCATGACACGTGCTGCATGCTTGATGCCAAGGAAAACCCCGGTAACATTTATGCTAAGAACACGCTCGAAATCGGCCTTTGTATTGTCGATTATGCGTGGCTTGTTCTCATCAGCAATGCCGGCGTTGTTGAACATTATGTCGAGCTTGCCATGAGTTGAAACGGTTTGGTCAATAGCGTTTTTGATTTGGGATTCATCGGTTACGTCGCAGTGGACATAGGAAGAGATTGAAGAGCCGATGGCGTCGACTACTGAATGGCCAAGTTGGTCTTGAATATCCGCGATTACAACTTTGGCTCCATGGTTTGCGAAAAGTTTAGCTGTGCATTCACCAATGCCACTGGCTCCTCCTGTGATCATTGCCACTTTCCCCTCCAGTCTACACGATTATGCATCAACTGAAAATTCAGCTTTTATTATGAACCAAAAAAAAAAAAAAAAACCATAAATCCATTTACTTTTAGGGGATAACTCTTGGTTTGTGATGGGACGGACACACTTAAGCCCTTGCGTCCAACATAAATCTATAAAATCTGAAACAGAGTAACTTTCCACCACAAAATTACTAGATAATACATTAAAAAAAAAAAAACGTATTCTGAAAGTAGAAAAATTCTATAAACCGGGTGAGAATGTCGAGATTAGAACACCGATTTAATGCAAAAGGAAAATTTATTGAGGCCTAGCTCACTCTCAGACATCCGATTGCAGATTTCTGGGGTGCAAGCTTACCTGAAAGTCTACTGCTAATATTCATACTAACATTTTTTTGGTAGAAATTTGTAAAACTTTACAGGTAATTTAGAGAAATTCAAACGATGATGTTACGATTTAGAAGAGATTAAAACTTGATATGAGTTGCTGTAATTTACTGACCTTCTTGTGATTGCTGTGAGAACCGATGTGGTTGCCATCTTCGAGAGTAGGAGATCTTGAGAGTGGCCGATCTATATCTGATTTGCAATATAAAGAGCATAGTATCTTGCTTGTGACCAAATATGTCAAGGCATGCCCTGCTTATGATTTAGATGGTCACTTTAAGTGTTATTATTTAAAAAAAAAAAAAACAAAAAACGAAGGCTTCCTGTAAACTTAAAAATATTAGTCAGTATATAATACGATCATCATATTAAACACAAATTTGATAATAAAAATACCTAATAGACATATTTGTTTGTTATAATTTTTAAAATACCATATTTATCTTGGCCACTGAGTTCCACGTGAAAGAACGGCCAAATGACATATTTTCACCCTAAGTTTAGTTCGTATGTGGTTTATATTCATATTCGTATAATTCGTATTTATATTTTATTAAAAATTATAATTAATAAAAATAATTAATGAAATATAAATAAAAAAGTTTTAATATAAGTTCGGGCTCGTGTTCGTGTTTGTGTTTGGTTCATACAGTTCGTGTTTAGACTCGTATTCGTTAATTTTAAAATTATAGTTCATATTCATGTTCGTATTCGGATTCAAACTATTTGTTTCAGGCTTATTTAAGCCGAACTTAAAAATGAATCCGAATATATTTAATTCGAATCCAGCCCTAGATTCATGTGTTGGCTTTTGTCACCTTACTTGTCCTGTTACTTCCTCTGTCTTACTTTCTTTATTTCACTCTTTTCTTTTGCTTTGAAAAAAAGAATTTCTGTTTAATACTTTCTGATTTCTTCAAACCAAAAAACAAAAAAATTTGCTTTGGGTTGTTTCATGTTTCTATACAGTAAAAATTCTATTTAAGATTTTTTATATTTTTTGTACATACATTTTAATTTTTATATCTTATTCCATAAAATATTAGTCTTTTTTATTTATTTTACTTTATGCTTAGTCAAATTCTTGATGTGTGTATATATATATTTTTCTTGGAAATACATCTAATACTAAAATCCAAGAAAATAAAATGTTAATAGTTTGTGATGAAAAGTGAAAATCTTATCCGTTGATCATTCTTATTTAGACAAAGAGTTAATTTTATTCTTTTAAAATAAGATAGAATTAAATTCGAATCAAATTAATATTATATTTTAAATTTGATATAACTGTAATGAATTTTTTATTTTTTGTGTATGAGATAGTGAAATACTTGAAATAAATATTTTTTAACTTAATTCAATTTGTTGTTTTAAAGATTATGTTCACATTTCATTATAAAAAAAATCTGAGAGTGATTTAGTATAAAATAATTGTGGCTAATCTTTGAAAATTGGTTGACATCCTTTGTTACGATGATTAACGAAATTAATAATGTTATTATTAATGAGATAAATAGTATGAACGGAATTAAAATTAAATTTCAAATTTCAAATCAAATCAAGTTATACATCGAATAAAGTTAGATATTTTTACAACATCATCTGTTTTCCGAACAATCAACGGAATGGACTTAAAAAGGATTAAAAAAAAGAAAAAGAAAAAATAATAATAATTTGTAAAAATAAGATATAAAATAATAATAATTTGAAAAAATAAGCATGGAAAATATAGACAATGAAAATGATGTTGAAATGTAAAGGCAGGCTGGCATGCTATTAATTTCAAGAGCAGAGTCTGTGTCATGTGGCTGCTTCCTGGAAGGTGCCTTTGTGTTTGTCAGATTAATTGCTTAATTTTTAACCAAGAAAAAGCAACGAAAATACATGATTGATGAAATGTGTTATGAGCAAAGATACTTCTAGGTGAGGGAGATTTATGAGTATTTTTGAATGGTTGATATCTGGGGACTGGAAGATAATGGAAGATGAAGAGAGACTACAGTGGAGACCCACCCTGTGAAAAGATGAAGAGAGGTTACAGTGGAGACCCACCATATGAGAGTTGAATGCGTTTGCTTTGTCAGATTCATTAATTATCTCTGTCCTTCATTTTCCACCACAAATCAATGAATTGAATTTTGTGGGACTTTCATGTATCAATGAATTGACTTGATAAGGAGTCTTATCAGCTCAATTCGGTTCTCTTTAATCTCTTTTCATCATCTTCAATTTTCTTCTCTTCCAATTATACAGAAATACTTCCACTCACAAGCCTCTCTGAAACCAGTTCCCTTGATTTCTTGAATTTGCACCTGTTACTTTCTCTCTTTTACTTTCTTTATTTCAGATTTTTCTTTTGCTTTGAAAAAAAGATTTACTGTTTAATATATCTGATTTCTTCAAAACCAAAAAAAAAAATAAAAATTTGCTTTCAGTTGTTTCTCCTTTACTCATAAAAAAGAAAAAAGAATTCGTTTCTCTTATTTATTGTTAATTTCAGCAGTTGTGTTTTGATTATTTTCATTTTCGTCACTTCTCTTATGTTTTTCAAATTTGAAAAAAGTTATAAAAAATGGCGGAGATTGCCGGGGTTGTGGTGAGTCCTGTCCTTAAAGTTGCCGAGTGGTTGGCTGCTCCGATTTGGAGTCCATTCAAGTACTTGTACAATCATAGTACCAATTTCAAAAATCTCGAAGAAGAAGTTGATAAGCTGAAGGATAAAAGAGACGATGTTGAGCGTAAGGTTACTGCAGCTGAAAGAAATGTGGAAGAGATAAAGGAGAGTGTTAAGAAATGGCAGAAGGGTGTGGAGAAGACGATTAGGGACGCAGAGCAGTTAATTCAAGAGAAAGAGAAACCAAACAAGAAATGGCAGAAGGACGTAGAGAACACGATTATTGAAGCAGAGCAGTTGATGCAAGAGAAAGCAAAAAACCCTCGATGTTTCAAGGAATTGTGCCCCAACTTCATCACCCGCTACAAACACAGCAAGGAAGCATTCAAATTAAAGAAGGATGTTACTGATCGACTCCTCAAGCAAGAACAGGAATTCGGTCCAATTTCCGTTCCTACTAATCCACCAGCTATCTGGCTTAGACCTAGTGAAGATTATTTGGCTTTTGAATCAAGAAACTCCACTGTGAAGAATGTATGGGATGCATTAAATGATGGGAATGTCTACACGATTGGTGTTTACGGGATGGGTGGTCTTGGGAAGACCACTCTTGTGCAAGAACTTGGTAGGCAAGCCAAGGAGGAAAAGCTCTTTGAGGAGATTGTTTTTGTAGAGGTAAAGAAACATTCAGTACAGTATTGGTAAAAGTTTGCCCTTATTTTCTGTTTCTGATTGGGCATGTATATATATATTTTTTGTCTTGTAGGTAACAGAGTCTCCTGATACAAAAAAGATTCTAACAATTATTGCTGAGCACTTGGGTCTGTATATCAAAAACGAACGTGAAATAGCAAATAAGCTATATGAAAGAATGAAGGGCAAGAATATCCTTTTAATTCTAGATAATATATGGGAACCTCTAGATTTGACAGAAACATTTGGAATTCCTTCCGGAGTTGATCGTGGAAGAAATAAAGTTCTGATGACAACAAGAAACTTAGATGTGTTGGAGAAATGGATTGCACAAATAATTTTGGGATGGCCATTTTAAATCAAGAAGAAGCTTGGACCCTATTCACCAAAATGGCAGGTGTGTTATAGAATTTTCACTCGTATGTTTTCTTGCTTAACATATTTTAATTCTTTTAATTTTAAATTATTTGTTGTACTTTGATGTGAATAATAAAACATCCCATACAGAGGGTGACATATTCCCATCCACTAAGGTTAAAAAAGTAATTTCCCACTGTCTGTTAAATTTTTTAGGAAATTTTGTTTTATTTTTTATGAATTTATTGGAAAGACAAAAAACTTTCAAGTTAACTAGCACTTTTACTTCCAATATTTTATTAAATAATGTTTGTATCCTAATTTATAATAATTTCAATTAAAAGTAAAACAAAATTTACTAGTATAAATATACATAGGGGTGTTATTGATATATAATCGCATATTTATGGATAAATTGTAATTTTGGAAATGTAAGGATAGTGAACGAATTTTATGGGGTTGTGGAAATTTTAAAAAGCTAAGGGTGTTTTATAACTTCTCAAAATTTTATATTCCTCTTATTAATTTTAAAAATGACAATTCACCCTTAAAGAATACATAATTCAATAAGTTAAGGGTGTAAATATTACAAACTACTATGGCTTTAGCATAGTTTCAAAACATATGGGGGTGAATTGATTAATTTTTAGATAAGATAGGGTCCATTCATTTGCCCCTTGTAGGTTTTTAAAAAATTATCACTTACACCCCCAATTTATATTTCTGGGAAAAATGACTTAAATACTTTTTGATTATTAATAGTAACAATTGACTTTGTAGATGAGTGAGAAATTGGGTTTTTTAAAATTAAATTGTGGGAATGAATCATTTTATCAAATCTTGGGTAGGAAATAGTCTTTTGGCCTAAATAAAAATAGTAATGACAAGAAATGATTACTCCATTGCTGGTAATGCTGATTTGGTGTTGTATATAGGACATGACAGTTTCATTTCCAGTTTTTCTGATTTTCTATGATAAGATAATAGTATAATACACAACTGTAGTTATTTTCAGTCTAAATTCACACTAATGAGAAGGGACCTGACAGTTTCATTTCCAGTTTCTCTAATTTTCTATGATAAGATAATAGTGCTTACTATAATTCTAACAACAATTAAAACTGATCTTGTTTTTAAATCAAAAGCATGTAAATACAAAATGCAATTATTGTAATTCTAACTTCTTGTGCACGTAATGTTATTCAAACACCATAATTGAATTCTTTACCAAAAGATGTATGTAATGAATGTGGAGGCTTGCCGATTGTCATTAGTACAATAGCCAAAGCATTAAGGAACAAGAGAGAAGAATCTCAATGGAAAGATGCCTTGCGGGAACTACGAGCACCATCCCCAACAAAGTTCACTAGACATTTGGAAAAGGAATACACAAAGATTAAGTTGAGTTTTGATTATTTAGAAGATGACGAGCTCAAGAAAGTTTTTATAATTTGTAGTCTAATGGAAAACAATGCTTCCATTTTAGACTTACTGAAAATTTTCATAGGCTTGGGTATTTGTGGAGTTAACCTTACTGTAGAAGAAACACGAAATAAACTAAAAGTCGTGGTGAAGGAACTCAGAGATCGTTGTTTATTACTTGATGGGAGAACTACAGGAAGATTTTCTATGCATGACGTTGATCGCATTATTGCTATAACATGTGCATATACAGATTGCCATGTATATACAGAGAAAAATGACTTTGAAAGTGAATGGAAGGACAAAGATAAACTTGGAAAATGCAGAATAATCTCTTTAGTTGGTAATGATATTATAACTCAACTTTGGCATGAAGGATTAGATTGTCCAAAACTTGAATTTTTTCAAGCAAGTCGAATGGGTTTTTCTTTCAAAATCCCGAAGGATTTATTTAGAGTGATGCCAAAGCTTAGAGTGTTGAATTTAGTTGGACTACAACAATTGTCATTGCCATTATCAATTGATCATCTGACAAACCTTCAAACGTTGTGTTTAGATTATAAGAGAATTAAAGATGTTGCTATTATTGGAAAGCTTAAGAAGCTAAAAGTCCTTAGTTTGAGACAAGCTTGTATTGAGGAGTTGCCTATGGAAATGGGTCATTTGACTGAATTAAGGTTGTTAGATTTAACCAATTGTGAGGACTTAGAAGTTATTGCTCCAAATGTGATTTCAAAATTATCCAAATTGGAAGAACTTTATATGAAGGGATGCTTTGTTAAGTGGGAGATTGAATTACTCAAGGAATTGAAGCTTTTGTCTGGTCTCACCAGTTTAGAATTGGATATTGAAGATAACAAGGCTTTGCCTCAAGACTTCTTTTCCAAAGAGCTTAAAAGGTACCAAATATCAGTAGGATATAGGTTACGGGATGTTCCAAGAATTGACATGGAACATGAGATTTATACGCAGTTGGATTTTAAATTTAATTCTATTATCTCCCAAGAAGAATTATGGGGAATCAAGGAACATGAGATTTTAAGGAAGTTGGATTTTAAATTTAATTCTACTATCTCCCTAGAAGAATTATGTGGAATCAAGAATGTTGAATTCTTATGCTTGAGCAGAGATTTCGACAATGAGAACGATTTTGAGCATTCAAGAGTCTATATTCATTCCAATGAAATTACACTATTTTTCAATAAAAAGGTTTGATTTACTATAACTTATTATACTTTTTTATTATATATATTCTTATTTTCTTTTAAGTTTATTCTCATTTGTTAACACACATAATTGTAGTATTCTCTCTTATGTGTTTTTCACTAATGATTTAAATTTTCAGATTCAGTTTGATTATACCATTAAGTACTCTTTCTTTCTTAAATTTTCTCACATGAGTTCATAAAAATTGAAACAACAATTAACTTTGGCTGTGGCTGCAGGTTATCTTTCCTGATTTAAAGGGGTTGAGATTGATGGATATTATTTCTAGAAAGATTTGGGACAGCCAACTTCCAACTTCCTCCTTTCAAAATTTGAAAAAATTGGACTTGTGGGGATGTAAAAAGATAAAATATGTGTTTCCTTCATCAATAGCCAAACGACTCCAGCAACTCCAATACATTCAGATAAGTGATTGTGAGGTTTTAGAGGGAATTGTTGATGTAGAAGAAGGAATAGAACCAGCTGTCAAGGATTTCTTTCCGCAGCTAACCGATTTGGTGCTTCAAGATCTACCAGAATTTACAGATTTCTATCCTAGAATATTTTATTCAGAATGGCCAAAATTGAAAGAATTGTGGGTGACAGGCTGTGATAAATTTAAGATGTTCACTTCAGAGCCAGAATCCCTCTGTTTTGGCCAAAAGGTATAAGAATCCAATTTTATTCTTTTTTTTAATTGTTTATATTATATTACATAAATTCAAAACAATTGACTCAATAGCAATAAAGCACTAAGCTTTTAAAAAGTCAATCTTTTTTTTTACAAAAAAATATTCATCAAAAGTGAAAAATATTTATTAAGGTAAAAAATAAAAGCCCTTACAAATGGTTAGCTCAAAATATTAAATTATTTGTGAATAATGGGAAATTATATTTAATTTTAATATTATCTCTGTGCTTTGCTTGATCTCTCAAAATTGGGTTTCTCTAATGTTATAATGATTAACAATTTAAATATCTGTAATAATGTGTCACCATGTGATTTTTTGACTTTATCATTAATTCAAAATTACTACAATATAATTAATTTCTAATTTGATATTCATTATAATTGCATATTACATTAGTTATTTCAAAATTATGTCAACATAATTTGATAGTACACCAAAGTAAAAAATCACATTAATTTTGAAACAAGTTATATAAAGGCAAATTTCAATCAAATATGTATTGAATTCTTTTATGCATACAATTGTACTTGGTATTTGTAGACACTATTTAATATCATGTTATATACAAAATATTCATCATTTCATGTGATAATGTTATAGCTTATAAATCATACATTTTAAATACAATATGTGAGTCATAGCATCTTTCTCTTTTTTGAACTCTTCAAGATATTATTAGATTATAAAAATCATAAATATAATTTTATTTTTATTAGAAATATATGTAATAAAAGCGTGGTCTTTCATATCATTTGAAAGTTTGATGACTGAATCATTTTTATTAGAAATATTATTATAAATATATTTTTATTAAAATTATAAATATAATTGCAGTATTCTTTCAAATCTTTTTGACTAGTGATTTAAATTTTTAGATTTAGTTCAATTACACCACTAAATACTCTTTCTTTTTTTTTTTTTTTATAAGTTTGTAAAAATTGAAACAACAATTATCTTTGGCTGTGGCTGCAGGTTATCTTTCCTGATATAATGGTGTTGAAATTGGAGGATATTATTTCTAGAAAGATTTGGGACAGCCAACTTCCAACTTCCTCCTTTCAAAATTTGAAAAAATTGGACTTGTGGGGATGTAAAAAGATAAAATATGTGTTTCCTTCGTCAATAGCCAAACGTCTCCAGCAACTCCAATACATTCAGATAAGTGATTGTGAGGTTTTAGAGGGAATTGTTGATGTAGAAGAAGGAACAGAACCAGCTGTCAATGTTTTCTTTCCGCAGGTAACCGAATTGGAGCTTCAATATCTACCAGAGTTTACAGATTTCTATCCTGGAATATGTTATTCAGAATGGCCAAAATTGAAAGAATTGATGGTGAAAGGTTGTGGCAAATTTAAGATTTCAGAGTCAAAATCCCTGTCTTTGGGCCAAAAGGTATAAGAATACAATTTTATTCTTTCTTTTTTTAAATTGTTTATATTATATTATATAAATTCAAAACAATTGACTCAGTAGCAATAAAGCACTAAGCTTCTAAAAATTCAATCACTGGTTTTTACAGAAAAATATTCATTAGAGGTAAAAAATAAAAGTCCTTACAAATGATTAGCTCAAAATATTAAATTATTTGTAAATAATAGGAAATTATATTTAATTTTAATAGTAACCATTGCTTTGCTTGAAATAATTTTACCTCTCAAAATTGGGCCACCTTAAAGTTATAATTTTTTGTCCAACAAACATTTCAAAATAGCGATGTAATGTACATTTATATTATCAATTTAAGTACCAGTAATAATGTGTCACTAAATGATTACGTTTTATTTTATCTTTAATTCAAAATCAATCAATCATATGTGACACATTATAATTGATACATAATTTGATACTTATTATAATGGCACATAACATTATTTATTTTAAAATCATATCAACATTATGTTTATTGTGCTAATGTTATATTTTATAAATCATACATTTTGAATACACTATGTGATTCATAGCATCTCTCTCTCTCTCTCTCTTTCTTTTTTTAAAAAACTCTATAAGTGACTATTAGGTTTTCAAAATCATAAATATAAATTTATTTTTATTAGAAATATATGTAATATGAGAGTGGCTATTTATATAATTGGAAAGCTTAATAAGCTGGATCATTTTTCATGAATATTGAATGTATATACTATATTAAAATGTTAAGGTTTTCTAAAAAAATATAAATTAAGAAGTGTGTTTGTTTAATAGTTTTGAACAATAGTTTTTGATAGTAATTTTAATATTAATTTTATTTTTTTAATGATTATAGTAACACAGAGTAAGCCATTGACTGAACTTTTATTTTAATAATATAATTACAAAGTTAATTAGATTTGTTTTTATGGCTTTGTAGATCAACCATGATTTGGACTTTTTTCAATTAACGGATATTGGGGGACAGTTTGGGGGACGGATTAGCTGGTGGAGTGGATCTAAATGTCTTGAAATCTACAATTATGAGTCAGTATATATTCCACTTGGGATGGTCCTTCAAAGATTTGCAAATCTTACACGTCTTTATGTTGGTCGATGCCATGGGTTCGTTAACTTAGCAACTTCTTCAACAGCTGGAAGCTTGGCACAGTTGAGAGAATTGGAGATTTCATCTTGTAGAATGCTGATTGAAATATTAGAAAATGAGGGAGATGCAACAACTGAGATTGTTTTTGAAAAATTGAACAAGTTGTCACTTACTTGGTTAAAAAGTCTTGTTTGCTTCTGCTCAGGGAATTACACTCTCAATTTCCCATCTTTGGAAGAGTTAAATATATCCGGATGTCCCAATATGAAGACTTTCTATGGAGGAATCTTGACCACTCCAAAGTTAAAGAAAATCAATTATGAGAGAATGGAAGTAGAGATCGAGGGGAATAATCTTAATAGAACCTTACAAAGATTATGTAAAAAACAAAACCAGGTATGTATTCAATTAATTTAGTTTATAATTTTACTTACATCAGCGAGTTTATTTGAGCTTCTCCGAAGATTTGAAAATCTTGCATTTCTTAATATTGAAGGTTGCAAAGGGCTTGTTAAGTTAACAACACCTTCAACAGCTAGAAGCTTGGTGCAGTTGAAAGAATTGAGAATATCAGATTGTGGAATGCTGACTGAAATAATTGAAAATGAGGGAGATGCAACAACAATTGAAATTTTTTTTGGAAAGTTGAACAAGTTGTCACTTAAACGATTAGAAAGTCTTACATGCTTCTCCTCAGGGAACTACTCTTTCAATTTCCCATCATTGGAAAAGTTAACTATAACAGAATGCCCCAATATGAAGACTTTCTCAAGAGGAATCTTAAGCGTTGCGGAATTTAATTTACAGTCCAATGGAATTACTCCATTTTTTAATGAAAAGGTTTGATTGATGATAACTTGTTGTAGTTCTCTATTATATATTCTTACTTTATCTTATGCTTATTCTCATTTGTTAGTTGTGGTATATTCAATCATTTGTTATATGTGCATATTTTCCTTTTTGTGTTTCTTTTTTCTGGTATTTGAAATTTCTGTTCAATTTCTAATGAATTCTTAAATGTTGAAACAACAGTGAACTTTGACTGCAGGTTACCTTCCTGATTTAAAGGTTTTGAAATTGAAGAATATTAGTGCTGGAAAGATTTGGGACAGCCAACTTTCAACTTCTTCTTATCAAAAGTTGACACTTGACTTTAGATGGATGTGATACAATAAATTATGTGTTTCCTTTGTCAATAGCCCAAAGCCTCCAACAACTCCAATACATTGAGATAAAGGGTTGTGAGGTTTTAGAGGGAATTGTTGATATAGAAGAAGGAACAGAAGCAGCCGTCAACTTTGTCTTTCCGCAGGTAAGCAAATTGGAGCTTGAAGATCTACCGGAGCTTACAAATTTCTATCCTGGAATGTATTATTCGAAATGGCCAAAATTGAAAGAATTGAGGGTGCGAGGTTGTCATAAATTTAAGGTGTTCACTTCAGAGCCAAAATCCCTATGCTTAGACCAAAAGGTACAAAAAACCAATTTTATTCCTTTTTTAAATTTATTTATATTAATTAAATAAATTCAAAACAATTGGCGCAATAAGAATAAAGTACTAAGCTTCTAAAAAATTCAATCCTTGTTTTTTACAAAAAAATATTAAAGATAAAAAATAAAAATCCTTACAAATGATTAACTCATAATATTAAATTATTTGTGAATAAAAGGAAATTATATTTAATTTTGATAATATCTTTGTGCTTTGTTTGAAATAGTTTTCTCTAAAAATTGGGTCTCTCCAAGGTTATAATAATTAACAATTTAAATATCAATACTGATGTGCCACCATACGATTTGTTTTTCTTTATCATTAATTCAAAATAATTATATTATAATTGATATCTAATTTGATACTTATTATAATTGCACATTACATTATTTATTTAAAAATTATGTCAATAGGATTTGATAGTGGATCAAAGTCAAAAATCGCTTTAATTTTGAAACAAATCATATAAAAGTACCTGCCAACCAAATATGTATTGATTTCTTTTATGTATACAATTATATTTGGTATCTATAGATGCTATCTAATATCACATTATATACAAATATTCATCATTTCATGCGATAATGTTATAGCTTATAAATCATACATTTTAAATACATTATATGAGTCATAGCATCTCTTTTTTTTTTTTTAACTCTTTCAAGTATTATTAGGTTATAAAAATCATAAATATAATTTTATTTTTATATATGTAATAGGAGAGTGGTCTTTCGTATTATTTGAAAGCTTAATGAGCTGAATCATTTTTTCATGAATATTGAATGTTATTAAAAATTTAAAAAAAAAAAAAAGTTAAGAATATGTTTAATTAGTAGTTTTGAAAAATAGTTTTTGAACATAATTTTAATATTAATTTGATTTTTTTTAAAAAGATTAAGGTAACACAATGTAAACAATTAACTGAACTTTTATTTTAATAATATAATTACAAAATTAATTGGATTTTATTTTTATGGCTTTATAGATCATACATGATTTGGACATTTTTTGATTAATCAATGGTGTGGGAAACATTACTTGAAGCAAATATGAAATTCCTGAAATCTCCAATTATAAGTCAGCAAATATTCCAATTTTATTTTTTTTTAATTGTTTATATTATATTACATAAATTCAAAACAATTGACTCAGTAGCAATAAAACACTAAGCTTCTAAAAATTCAATCCCTGTTTTTTACGAAAAAAATATTCATTAAAGATAAAACATAAAAGTTCTTACAAATATTTAGCTCAAAATATTAAATTATTTGTGAATAATAGGAAATTATATTTAATTTTAATAATATCCTCAGCTTTGCTTGAAGTAATTTTATCTCTCAAAATTGGGTCATTTTAAGGTTATAAATTTTTGTCCAACAAACATTTCGAAACAGTAATGTTATGTGTATTTATATTGACAATTTAAGTACTAATAATGATGTGTTATTATATGATTACGTTTTATTTTATCTTTAATTCAAAATTAATCAATTATGTATGACACATTATAATTTATACATAATTTGATATTCATTATAATTGCACATACCATTACTTATTTTAAAATTTGTCAACTTTATATTCATCATATTAATGTTATATTTTATAAATCATACATTTTGAATACACTATATGATTTATAGCATCTCTCTTTCTATTTTTTTTTTTTTTTATTTAACTCAATAAGTGACTATTAGGTTTTTAAAATCATAAATATAATTTTATTTTTATTAGAAATATATGTAATATGAGAGTGGTCATTCATATAATTAGAAAACTTTATAAGCTGAATCATTTTTCATGAATATTGAATGTATATACTAAATTAAAATATTAAGGTTTTCAAAAAAATAAATAAATTAAGAAATATGTCTACTTAATAGTTTGGAAAAATAGTGTTTGGACGTAATTTTAATATTAATTTTATTTTTTTAAAGATTATGATAACATAGAGTAAGCCATTAACTAAACTTTTATTTTCATAATATCATTACAAAGTTAATTGGATTTAGTTTTTATGGTTTTGTAGATCAACCATGATTTTGGACTTTTTTCGTTTAAGGGGTCTTGGGGGATGGATTAGTTGGCAGAGTGAATCTAAATGTCTTGGAATCTCCACTTTTTCGTCAGCAGATATTCCACTTGGGATTGTCCTTCAAAGATTTGAAAATCTTACAGAGCTTAATGTTGGTCCTTGCCATGGGTTCGTTAACTTAGCAACATCTTCAACAGCTGGAAGCTTGGCACAGTTGAGAGAATTGGAGATTTCATATTGTAGAATCCTGATTGAAATATTAAAAAATGAGGGAGATGCAACAACTGATATTGTTTTTGAAAGATTGAACAAGTTGTCACTTTCTAACTTCGAAAGTCTTGTATGCTTCTGCTCAGGGAGTTACACTTTCAATTTTCCATGTTTGGAAGAGTTATATATAACCAAATGTCCCGATATGAAGACTTTCTGTGGAGGAATCTTGACCACTCCAAAGTTAAAAAAAATCAATTATGAGGGAATGGAAGAAGAGATCGAGGGGAATAATCTTAATGAAACCTTACAGAGAGTATGTAAAAAGCAAAACCAGGGATGTATTCAATTAATTTAGTTTACATTTTTACTTACATTTGCGAATTTATTTAGTTTAGAATAACGATAAATAATTATTTTTTAATTACTTTATATTAAAGTAATTATTAACTTTTGCTGTAGGATATCTCCCTTGATTTGAATTTCAAGTGCAAGGTATTCCATGATAATAATTCCACGGAGATTTGCTACAACCAACATCCAATTTCCTTCTATCAAAATTTGACACACTTGGCCTTGTGGAATTGTGGAAACATAAAATATGCTTTTCCATCTTCCATTGCCCAAAGCCTCCACCAACTCCGACAACTAAAGATAATAAATTGCAAGGTTTTAGAGATTGTTGCAAAAGAAGACGGAACAAATGCAGTTGTCAATTTCGTCTTTCCGAATTTAACCTCATTGAAGCTTGAAGATTTACCAGAACTTACGGTTTTCTACCCTGAAATAAATAATTTAGAGTTGCCAAAGTTGAAAGAGTTGGTGGTGAAAATTTGTGCAAAGATATTAAGAGCCAATGTGACTTCCCAAATCCTGAAGTTCTACATGTGTCTGGCAATTACAGATTGATGAGTCTATTTCCATTCTTAGAATCTTTCCAAAATCATAAAGATCTGAAGGTAAGTTCTTGCGTCGGCTTGATAAGGTATTTAATTACACCTTCAGTGGTTAGAAGCTTGGTGCAGTTGAGAGAATTGAGCATATCAAGTTGTGGAAAGTTGACTGAAATAGTAGAAATTGAGGGAGATGCAACAACAAGTCCTGAAATTGTTTTTAACAATTTGAACAAGTTGTCACTTGAAGATTTAGATAGTCTCACATGCTTTTGCTCTGGGAATTACTTGTTTAGTTTTCCGTCTTTGGAAGAGTTAATTATAAGTGGCTGCCCCAATTTTAAGATCTTTTGTCAAGGAAGCTTATCCACACCAAAGTTATACAAAGTCATTTACAAGGATGGTTTTAGTGTGACAGAGGTAGTGGAGATTAGGGACAATGACTTGAATACAAGTATACAACAAAAAGGTATTTATTCAATTAATTAGTTTAAATTTGAGTAATTTTCTAAGAATATTATATTTTCATTGTTAATTATAGTTAATTGTATTTTAAACAATGTTGACCTTGCACATTGTTGAAGTAGTGCCCACCACACACGCCCATGCGCTCGAGAACGCATGCCCATGCATCCTTGTTTTAGCAGGGTTACGATCATGCATGCTAGGCGTGCATGAGTGGATCATAGTAGGGTCACGACCGTGCAACTGAGGGCCACAACCGTGCGTTAGCAAAAGAGAAGAGAATAAGTCCAAAAGCCAGCACGGTTGGACTGCACGATTGGTACACGGCCTGTGCACCTTCATGCATGCCCGTGTACCTAGTGAAAACAAGAAATTTCCTTCCTATTTAGCAGAATTTCAATAATAAAGAAGTATATCAAATATTCTAAGTCGAATAACAAATGAAACCACAAATTATGAGTAAGAACGGGTATAAAGCAAGAAAAGGAACGCACAGAGAATTTATAGCTATAACTAAGAGAACCTTAACAGTGATTCAAAAGAAATTTAATAATAGAACATGAATAGAAAACAGATGGAAATAAGAAAACAGTGACAAATACAGTAAACATATCTATATATACACATGTATATATATACACACACGCACACACACACACACACATATATACACAAATACAGAAATAGAAACAATATATATATATATATATACAGAAACAGAAACAACTATGAAACTTATAAGACAGAAAACTTACAGATATAGTGACAGAATACAACGTACAAAATAGTATAAACAAAACTTATTAATATACTTAATAAGTTATCTAAATAGTGATATTACACAGAACATAACTAAAATGGATGTACATCTAAACCAAAAGTATTGAAAAGTAAAGAAATGATAACATATCATGCATGATATGCATTACATGACATGACATGTCATATAGTGATTTCAGATCCAAGGATCCAAATACATGTTTTTAGTTAGAAAAATACGATAACCCGGACATCGATTTTAGGGGGGAATAGAGGGGGCACTTGTGAGTTTCAACACACCTGTTATAGGAGCCAGTATCAGGGTCTATGACCATATTAGTCACTATATATAGACATATGCTGGTGTGCTCAGTTAGCAGCTTAGGATGATGATTAGTTATAGTGTGATGCACTCAGTATTCAGTTTCTAGATTCAGTGGCAACACGTATTGTAGACAGTTTCTAGCACGTGTTTGTATAGGAAACTCACATAGTCAGGGTGTCAAATACTTGTATTCATCAATCTGCACAGCACAGCGGGTATTTTTGGATACATGGTTGTCCAATATAGAGATTTTAGGATTTTATAGTAGCTTTTATATCAGCTTTTTCAGATGATTTTAGGATCTTCGGATCCAATAGTAGTATTTCAGTAAACAATTTTTAAAAAGATGTTTTCAATAAACAGGCTCAAGGGCACAGTTACGATTTTCAGCATCATTAAACATGATTTTAGCATACTTCATCACATGTCATATGTGGCATCAAAGCAAACAAAACAGAGAAATTATCAAACAAGCTGATAACCAGTAATACAAATAAAATATGAAATGCCAGAGAGATAAGTATGTACAACATATTATATATATATAACAGAATGAACAGGTTTACAGAATAAACCATGTCAGAACAGTAAATGAGCTAAAGAACATCATAATGAATATTAAAAAGAGAACTAAGTTAAGCAACATCACTCAGATTCCTCTTCATACTGGGTTGTTTACATATACTCATATACGTACTTGTGACACAACATGAGACAATATTCGAACAGTAAGTCAATCTAAAAAGGAATACACTGTAAGATCAGCAATGAACTCAGTTGAGGTTATTAGATAAACAGTCAGACTGGTTATAGGCAAAGTAGAGTCTATTAAGCTAGTAATCAGATTGGCAATAAAATAGAAACAGAGTAAGAAAACATTAAAAGAAAGAAAGCAGAGAATAAGATAAGAGAAGAAGTTGTTAGACTATCAAAGAACTTAGTAAAGTTCACCAATTTAAAAGTTAGCCAGTGATATTTCAGTTTAGAGTCTACTTGAGGGTAGAAGTAGGAGATGCTTACTGAGTGATTTGTTACTCATCCCTTATAGTTTCCTTTTTTTGCAAGTTGAGTTGGGGAGCTGAGCTTGGAGCACGGAATGGCTGGAGAGTGGGATATGGCTTGAGTGAGTTCTTACCCGATGTTTTTAGTTTCATATATGTATGTATATATGTACATGGTTTTTAGCAGATAACATATTGGCTCGCATGCTTATATTACTCATGCTTATGGGATGTATAGTATCATTTATATTTTCAGATACTAGTTTGGTAATAAAATATGAGTTTTATTCAGGATACTGTACAGTAGGTTTTAGCATTTCACCACATTTTTTTTATAAACTTCCGCACTACATATGTTTTTAGTACAGCTAATGTGTAGGGGTTCCTGTTTGATGCGACTGATAATAATTTTACAGTAGTCAGAAAATAAAATAATATAATATAGTTTTTTATATAATAAATAAATATTAGCAGCATAGTGACATCTAGCAGGTTGGCCTACATTAACGTCGGCCACTACCACCACCGGCGGTGGTTGCTTTTTTAATTTTTTTTAAATTTATTTTTTAATTTTTACTCAAAAAGATAAAAATGTCCCTCTGACTTTGGTCAATGGGTGGGTACTTGATTTTTTAAACTTTTAGGGATGACAATTGGTTATTAAGTGAAACTTTGGGTGGTAATATGTCATTCGGCCTAAATAATTACAATATGAATTGAATTTGCACAAAACTATTGAAGTGAAACTTTTATTTGAGTTAAACGTAAATCAAGTGAAGTGACATTCACAGACAACTTTTGCCTAGATGTGATGAACAATAATAATTTCAAAACATAAGGTACAAAATTATAATATTTTAAACAATGAGACTAAAAATAATAATATGAAACCATAATAATTAAAAAAAATAATCTCACAGTCCTTCTCTTTTTAGGTTTCGTCTTCTTTTTTTAGTCTATGTGATTTGATTGAAAAAAAACACCATTCACAACTCTCTCTAGCTAGAAAGCACGCAGTTAAACTTGAAGAACATAAATTTTTGCTATCATCGATCTTCACATGATGAGTCTTCACTGTTGTCTTCAATGATTCACTTTCGAAAGTTAAAAATTAATAAAAATCATAAAAATATTAAAAAGTTAAAAAATATTAAAAATAATACACTAATTGTTGTTGGCTTAAAAATTGGTTTAGTTGAGTTTATGTAAGACTCGAGTCTGAGACCGAAAGCTATTAAACATAGCTAAGTTTGAAAAAATATAATTAAATTTTATAACTTGTATATTATATATTTATAAATTACTCTCTCATATTCAAAGTTCTATATTGAGTTATATGTGTAAATTTTGAAGATAAAATGGTTATTGCATTATACTCAACCAAACCCTTAAGATCTTTAAAAAATATAAAACACCCATCCATGAACTTAAACAAATTTTGGGATTCATTTTGTCAATAAATCATAAACTTAAGCTACCAATTCGAATAACAGATTCATGTTTTTGTACAATAAAAATTCTATGCAAGATTTTTCATTTTTTTGTGCATGAATTTTAATTTATATTTTATTCCTCAAAAAATTAATCTTTTTGATTTATTTTACTTTACGGTTAGTCAAATTCTAGATGTATAATTTTTTTTTTCTTGACAATAGAGCTGATACTAAAGAAAATAAAATGGTAATGGTTTGTAATGGAGAGTGAAAATCTTGTCCTTTGATCATTCTCATTTAGACAAAGGGTTAATTTTATGCTATCAGAGTAGAGTTGAATTAGATTCGAATAGAGTATGAATAAGGGTTAGCTTTAGATCAATGAGTTGAAAATTTTTAATTCAAACTCTATTTGATTTGTAAAATCGAGGTTTGAGTTTAGTTCAAAAGTAATTTAATTTTGAATTTGATTCTAAAAATAATTTAACTTTAAAATTGATTTTGTGAAATTTAAATTTGACTGTTAGAGTAGGTTTTAACTCAACTTAGTTATTAAATTGAGTTTGTTATTTGGCTTGAGTTTGGATGATATTTGATATATTTATGTTTGAATTTGATGTGTTTGTTCTGAGTTATTTGTATTCAAGTTTGAATCTTATCTAACCGTAGACAAAATTGTTTGATACAATGTCGTCCAATCTTTTAATATAATATTTGTGATATTTTATATAATTGTAATGAATTTATATATATTGTGTGTGTGAGATAGTGAAATGGTTGAAACAATAAATTTTTTAATTTGGTTTGATTTGTTGTTTTCGAGTTTATATTCATGGTTATGTTATTTTGATTTTATCATAAAAAATTTGATAAAGTAATGTAATAGAAAAGAATTATGTTTTTTGGAGATCAAACAAAATCTTTTATTATAATCAAATTTTAGAAATAAATTCAAATCTATAATTTCAACATTAATAAGATAAATAGTATGAATTGAATTGAAAATAAACTATCAATTTGAAACTTTTGTGATGCTTTTCGTTTTACAAACAATCAATGGAATTGAGTTTAAAAAAATTGAAAAAAGAAAATAACTTAAATAATAATAATTTGAAAAAAATTAGATATAAAATTGTAATATTTGAAAAAATAAGCATGGAAAATATAGACATTGTTGAAAGGCCAGAGGTCTTACTTTCATCTAAGGTTTTGTTAAATGACAATTTTTATTTTAAAACTTTTAAAAAGTCAAATATTCATCTTTTAATCAAAGTTAATGGTTAAATTTAAATATTAACAATTAAATTTAACTGATCAAAGAGATTTTTTTTGAATAAAAAATTTAAAAATAATAATTGTAATTTTATAAAAATAATTAAAATATAAAATAATATTATAATTATAATGAATAATTTAAATAATTATAAAAAATAAAAATAAAATTTTAAATAAAATAGTCACAATTATTGATAGTTTTGTTGATGATAGTAGTTGTCAAAAACCTGAAATTGACGATCAAATTTGATCGTTAATTAAACTAGGTAACCATTTCTAATTATCTGATTACGTTTACGATGACCACCATTATCGGTGGTAGTGGTCTTTTTTCTAATTTTTAATTTTTAATTTTTAAAATTTTTTTATTCATTTTAAAAAAATATTATTATATTAATATTAAAATTTATTTTAATATTAATATTATTTATTTTTTAATTAAAAGTATTTTAGTTATTTTATTAAAAACATTAATAAAATTAATAAAATTTGGTTTATGAACTTAAAAAAGGATCGAAAAAAAAAAAGTGAGATAGCAATAATTTAAAAACTGAAGGTACAAAATTGTAATATTACAAATAATTAGATAAAAATGTAATAATCTGAAACAATAAGGATAACAAGGAATTATGTCAAAGTCTTTCCTCGCTGTAAATCTAAATGTCTGATCACATTGTCTTTGTCAAAGTCTAATTTGGGTAAAAACGTACGCCATGACAGCTCTAGAACTTAAATTTCTCTTGTCGATCTTCGCGTTTAGGTCTCCAGTGCGATGTCTCTGAATCTTCGGTACCTTTTCTTCGTGAGGTATGTAACGTTTTTCTGCTAGGAGTTTTGCGTTCTTGTTCTGAAAACATTTTAACAAATAGTGAGGAATTGTGACTTAGTGTTTATTAGGTATGAAACCAAGAAAAAGCGGGGAAAATATAGACATTGAAATGTAAACGCAGGGTGGCGTGTTAATAATTTCAAGAGTATAGTCTGTGTCATGTGGCTGTTTCCTGGAAGATGCCTTTGTAATTTGTCGGATTAATTGTATTCTCTGCCTACTACGACTTTATTTTTCATTTCCCACCGGAAAGCTTATTTTTGGACTAAGAAAAAGCAACGAAAATACATGATTGATGAAATGTGTTATGAGCAAAGATATTTATGAGTACTTTTGAACGGTAGATATCAGGATACTGGGAACATAATGGAAGATGAGGAGAGTTTACGGTGGCGACCAACCATGTGAAAAGATGAAGAGGCATTACAGTGGAGACCCACCACGTGAAGATGATCAATAATGGGAGGGTTTTAGTGCTCCCAAAATTGATTCTAATCTCTCACAATATCACCCTTAAAATTCCAGAATTATTCAAGCACAAAAATCCATTTATTTCATGCGATTTTTTCTCTCAATCATAGCATAAATTCAGTTTCAAAAAATCACCATTTCAAGCAGCCTTCAACACTTCCATTTCCAGCATTAATCCATCACCAAGAAATATAGAGAATGAAGATCAACTCAACACCACAAACATCAATTAAAATACGCAAAAAAACAAACCTCAAGTGTAAAGGAATTCTTCCACCAACTTGAGGGTGAATCAAGGATAAAAGAAATTCTACCACTAAGGTTCTTCTACCATCAATTCTTTCTTACAACAAGAATTGGATAAAGGAAACAAAATGAAACAAGAACCAACAAGTTCTATGTCCCAAGGAAAAGCACAAGGCTTTGGTTTTTAATTTCCATAGTTAAGTCTAATTACAAAAATGAGAGAAACAACCTTTATATAAGCTTTACAAACTATGGTTTAAGTAGTTAACCCTAATTGACTTTGCATCATATTACAAATTATGGAAAATAAAATAAAAGGCCAAAGACATAACAAGTAATCCACATAATTTATATTTACATTACAAAATAAGTGAGAAATAAATATAAAAATGAAATAATCTTGGATGCAAGCATTTTCTTGATTAATTTGTCTTGGGTCTAAATTTTCGAATCGAATATTTGAATTCAATTTGAAAGATTGTTGGCACTTGAATTATTGTTGGAAATCATCAGAAATTCAAAATCTTCAAGGCGAATGCATTGGAGGAATTCTGAAAGCTGAAGCATGCAAAAATCACTTGAAAAAGACCAAAATTCCAAAAAGTGGCAGAATCCAGGTGCCGCGGCGCCATGCCACGGCTTGCAGTGCGCACACAACCCTCGATGCTCCGATTTGGCGTCAATTTAAGTACTTGTCAACTTCCTTTTCGAGATTTTTGAAATTGGTACTATACTTAGTATAGTACCAATTTCAAAAATCTCGAAAAGGAAGTTGATAAGCTGAAGAATACAAGAGAGGAAGTTCAGCGGAAGATTACTGCAGCTGAGAGAAATGTGGAAAAGATTAAGAAGAATGTTGAGGACAGGCAGAAGAACGTGGCGAAGACGATTACTGAAGCAGAGCAGTTGATTCAAGAGAAAGCAAACAACCCTCGATGTTTCAAGGGATTGTGCCCCAACTTCATCACCCGCTACAAACAAAGCAAGAAAGCATTCAAATTAAAGCGGGATGATGTTGATCCACTCCTCCAGCAACAAAAGGAATTGGATCCAGTTTCCTTTCCTACTAATCCACCGGATATCTGGCTTAGATCTAGTGAAGATTTTTGGCTTTTGAATCAAGAAACTCCACTGTGAAGAATGTATGGGTTCCATTAAATGATGGGAATGTCTACGCGATTGGTGTTTACGGGATGGGTGGTCTTGGGAAGACCACTCTTGTGCAAGAACTTGGTAGGAAAGCCAAGGAGGAAAAGCTCTTTAAGGAGATTGTTTTTGTAGAGGTAAAGAAACATTCAGTACAATATCGGTAAAGGTTTGCCCTTATTTTCTGTTTCTGATTGTGCATATATATATATTTTGTCTTGCAGCTAACAGAGTCTCCCGATACAAAAAAGATTCAAACGAGTATTGCAGACAAGTTGGGTCTGAAATTCGAAAACGAAAGTGAAATGGCAAATAAGCTATATACAAGAATGAAGGATAAGAATATCCTTTTAATTCTAGATAATATATGGGAACCTCTAGATTTGACAACAACATTTAGAATTCCTTCCGGAGTTGATCGTGGAAGAAATAAACTTCTTCTCACAACAAGAGACGTAGGTGTGTTGCGAAAAATGGATTGCACAAAGAATTTCCCGATGGGCATTTTAAAGGAAGATGAAGCTTAGGCCCTATTCGCCAAAATGGCAGGTAATTAAGTTACGGAATTTCCATTTTACTTTCAATGTTTTTTCAAGGCCAAAAGACTATTTCTCACCCAAGATTTGATAAAATCGCAAATTCCTTCCAACTCCTAAACTTTTTAAAAATTTCCATTTAATCCCAAATATTATCATTTTATTTAAATACATGTGAGAGATGTATTTGAAGTATAAATATTATCTTTTAAAGTTATTAAAAGTAAATTAAATAATTTTTCTATCATATTTAAAAATTCATATTCACCCATTTATTCTGAAAATAATTACAATCTCAATAGTATGTGTTAAATATTTACACCTTTAACTAATATTTTTGAGGATGTAATTGTTATTTTTACAACTATTCAAACATATATTACAATTTTAAAATTTTAAACACCCCTCAAACTTTTTAAATTTAAAAAACGTTTCAAAATTTTAAAACACTTAAACGTTTTTGAAATTTTAAAAAACCCTTAAAATTTTAAAAAAATTTAGTTCAACCCTATATATAATTATTTATTATTAACACCTCTATCTATTTTTATAATAAGAGAAATTTTTATCATTTTTAATTGTAAATAACATAAACTAAAGCAAAAAATATTTAATAAAATTTTATTGATAAAATATATTTAATTTGAGTGTATTTTTTAAAATTTTATAAAAATTTAATGGGTAGGTGAGAATTTGACTTTTTCAAAATTAACTTATAAGATTTGATGATTTCAGCAAATATTGGGTGGGAATAAGTCTTTTAGCCTTTTTTCTTTGGTTGTCACCATTGTTATAACAGATACGAAAAATAAAATTTGTGTTTTGGTTTGATTTGAGTAAATAAAAGGTCAAATACCTATTTCCACCAAAGTTTGATGAAATGACCGTTCCCACCCCTTAAAGTTGAAACAACCAATTTCCCAGTGTTTGTTGGTGTTTTTAAGAAATTTTGTTAAATTTTCTAGGAAATTACTGGAAATACAAAAAAAAAAAAAAAAAAAAAGAACTCTCAAGTTAACTAACACTTTTACTCCCTAATTTTTATTAAATAATTTTTGTATCCTAATTTAAACTTAAAGGCCGGGAACATGTCATTTTATTGGCCTAAAAAAAGTTAAAATAGCAATGACAGAAATAATTACTCCATTGATAGTAATGGTGGTTTAGTGCAATATATAAGATTATTACAACAGATAAATACAGTAATTTAATAATCTGCTAAATAGTATAACACACCTAAGTGTAGTTATTTTCAACCTAAATTCACAATAATGAGAAAGGACCTCGCAGTTTCTTTCTAATTTCTCTGTTTTTCTATGGTAAGATAATAGCTAGCTTCTTGTGCAGGTGATGTTGCTCAAGAACCAGAATTGAGTTCCTTACCAAAAGATGTATGTAAAGAATGTGGGGGCTTGCCGATTGTGATTTGTACAATAGCAAAAGCATTAAAGAACAATAAAGAAAAATCTCAATGGGAAGTTGACTTGCGAAAACTGCGAACCTTACCCAACAAAGCTCCCTAAACATTTGAAAGAGGAATATGGAAAGATTAAGTTGAGTTTTGATCATTTAGAAGATGACGAGCGCAAGAAAGTTGTTCAGAACCAACAGAAGAAAATTTTGTAAAGTATTTTCCTTACTTCTTGAATAAAGGAAGGTACACACAAATATATACAAGCTGAGTCACACAAAAAACATGTCCCGTAACTGAAAAATAACAAACTACTTTTCCCGCCTATACTCCTAA
Source organism: Anacardium occidentale (assembly GCA_026122585.1). Lineage (NCBI taxonomy): Eukaryota > Viridiplantae > Streptophyta > Magnoliopsida > Sapindales > Anacardiaceae > Anacardium > Anacardium occidentale. The sequence continues at coordinate 635,473 of JAJEJH010000154.1, forward strand.
TTCAATTAACAAACAAACTAACTAATTTCTATTACTAGCCAGCTAATTAAAATAAATACAATAATTCTTCATCCCCTCCTCAAGCTGAGACATGGTGAGAATCTGCCATGGCCAGCTTGGAATGTAGCGTTGAAAACTGGGAAAATGAGAGAGCCTTGGTAAACATGTCTACAACTTGAGTAGAAGATGAGACATGAAATGGATCAAGGAACCCTTCTTTGAATTTATCTCGAACAAGATGACAATCTATGTCAAGATGCTTAGTACGTTCATGAAACACCGGGTTTGATGTTATGTGGATGGCAGCTTTGTTGTCACAATGTAATGGGATTGGTAGAGGTATGTGTATGCGGAAATCACCAAGGATGTTATAAATCCATTGAAGCTCACAACAGGTAACTGCCATAGATCTATACTCAGCCTCTGCTGAAGATCTGGAGACTGTAGCTTGTTTTTTTGTTTTCCATGAAATAGGGCAGCTTCCAAGATAGATACAGTACCCTGATAAGCTTCTCCTTGAATCTAGGCATGAGGCCTAGTCAGCGTCACAAAATGTGGTGAGAGAGAACTTATTGGTAGCTGGAAAGAATAATCCAAGAGAAATTGTGTCTTTCAAGTACTTAAGCATATGTATTTCACACTTCATATGTTCATCAGTTGGCTTCTGGACAAATTGACTCAACTGTTGAACTATGTAGGTGATATCAGGTCTGGAGTATCCCATGTATAGTAGTCTACCAACAAGATTTCGGTAAACTTAGGGATCAGCTAAGGGAATGCCACAATCTGCTTTCAGTTTAATACCTGTACTCATGGGAGTAGCAGCTGGTTTGCATCCCAAAAGTCCTGTGTCCTTCAACAAATCAAGAACATATTTTCTTTGGTTAATATAAATTCCATTAACTGATCTGGAGACTTCTAAGCCAAGAAAATACTTCACATCACCAATATCTTTAATAGTGAAAAGATCATGCAAATGTTGTTTCACTTTCTTGATTTCTTCCATGGAGTTGCCACTGATTAATAAATCATCAACATATACAAGCAGCACAACAAAGTAACTAGTTGTCTGTAATGTAAAGAGACAGTGGTCATACTTTGATTGCTGAAATCCATAAGCCTGCAATTTGCATGTGAGTTCATGGTTCCACTGCCTTGAAGCCTGTTTAAAACCATACAAAGATCTCTGCAGTTTGCATACTTGTTCTTTTCCTGCTTGGTAACCATCTGGTAGTGACATATAAACTTCTTCATCCAAAAAACCATGGAGAAATGCATTATTAACATCTAGTTGTTGGATTGGCCAATTACTTGCTGCTGCTACTGCAAAAAAAATTCTGACTATAACTACCTTAGCCACAGGTGAAAAATTATCATGAAAGTCAACTCCTTCAATCTGGTTGTAGCCTTTTGTAACCAGTCTCGCTTTATATCTGTCAATGGAGCCATCTGATTTCAGTTTTAACTTGAAAACCCATCTGCATCCTATGGGTTTCTTGCCATGGGGCAACTCAGTTAAAATCCAGGTATTATTCTTCTCCAGAGCACACAATTCATCCTGCATTGCTTTGACCCAATTTGGATCATCTTTGGCTTCTGCATAACTATGTGGTTCATGAATTGTGGATATTTGTGCCAAAAATGATGAATATACAGGTGTAAAATGTGGAGATTGATAATAAGGAAATGTATGAGGTGTATGGTTAAAGGATGTTGGAATGGTAATATCAATAGGTTGATCATTTTTTACAGCAGAATTGACAACATAATCATTGAGCCATAAAGGAGGTTTTCTATTTCTTCTTATGGTTATATATGGAACATCAGTGGTTTGAGTAGTGGATGAATCAGGTTGCAGAGAAGTAGAAGAATTTAGGTTAGTTGGATTTGTAGGACAAGTAGAAGGAGGAATGATGCTCTTTGTATGTGCAGGAATTATAGGAATAGAAACTGCAGAAGACTAATTATATTTGGTATAAGGAAATTCAGATTCAGAGAAGACTACATCTCTAGCTACTATCAATTGCTTGGTCTCCAAATTATAAAGTTTGTAACCCTTCTTCCCACTTTCATAACCCAAGAAAATGCATGGAGATGCCTTAGGACTAAACTTGTCCCTTCCAGGCTTAACTATTGTGGCAAATGCCAAACATCCAAACACCTTAAGAGCATTGTAATTAGGGTCTTTATTATGTAGTAGATAATAAGGGGACTGCCAATCCAGGACAGATGAAGGCCATCTGTTTATAAGATAAGTGGCATGTAATACAGCTTCACCCCAAAAAATATTAGGAAGAGAGGCTTGAAACAGTAAAGCTCTTGCTACCTGGACTATGTGTCTATGCCTTCTTTCAACCAATCCGTTTTGTTGAGGGGGATAGGAATAAGAAGTTTGGTGAATTATCCCATAATCTGCAAACATAGATTTACATGAACTAGTCACAAATTCAGCCCCATTATCACTCCTGACAACCTTAACAGATGCTTCATATTGATTATGAATCATCTTAAGAAACTTTAGAATGACAGATGGAGTCTGCACCTTATTCTGCAGTAAAAAGGCCCATATTGATTTACTACATTCCTCAACTATAGTCAGGAAAAAATTGGCTCCAGTCAAAGACTGTTGACTATACGGTCCCCAAACATCCATATGTAATATCTCAAATAGCAAAGTACTTCTTGAACTACTCAAATCAAAAGGCAGCCTAGTTTGCTTAGACTTTGCACAAACATCACAAAATGATTCTGTGTTCATACTGCACTTGATTACAAAATTCAAGTGTTTCATCACATTGACACCAGGATGGCCTAACCTTTGATGCCATACATCTGATTTATTATCAGTTTTTACAATAGAAAAGTTTAGGCTAACAGACTGTACAAATTTGCTGATAGTTTCAGCCTTGAACGAATTTTTATCAAGTATATAAAGACCTCCAATCACTCTCCCAACAGCAACTATTGTTTCAGTCATCAGGTCCTGTAGTATACAGAAATCAGTTTGAAAGTATACTCTCACAGAACTGCATTTTAATAATTTGTGCACAGAGAGCAAATTATGCTTGAAGTCTGGAACAAAAAATACATTGGTTAAGGTAACTGTTTCGGTCAAGGTAACATTGCCAGTTTGGGTGACTAATTTGAAGGATCCATCAGGTAAGTGTATGGAATGTTTCGTGACAGTTGGTTTAATGTGAGAAAACAAAGAAACTTCTGAACAAATGTGGTTACTAGCACCTGTATCCACAATCCAGTAAGGCTTAAACACTTTAATATTATAATTTGCAAGATTACCTGCAAAATTCTGCAACTGCACAAGATTGACTGAATCAGGCTCCACCACATGCTTTCCTTTCAATATTCTTGCCAACTCTTGTTGTATCATTTCTTTCATGCTGCTAAACATCTCAGATTGTTTATCTTCTTTAGTCTCATAGTCATCAACTGGTGACTCTACCATATTTGCCTTCCTTTTCCATGCCCCTAATGAAGAATTATTGTATTTATTTTAATTAGCTGGCTAGTAATAGAAATTAGTTAGTTTGTTTGTTAATTGAATTAGGAGTATAGGCGGGAAAAGTAGTTTGTTATTTTTCAGTTACGGGACATGTTTTTTGTGTGACTCAGCTTGTATATATTTGTGTGTACCTTCCTTTGTTTTTCTGTTGCTGTAGCTTAAACTCCTTATACCATTCTGGATAGCCATGTAACTTGAAACATGTCTCTCTTATGTGACCATCTGCATTGCAAAAATTACAATGTTTGTCCTCCTTTCTTCCTGATTCCCTTTTCTTGAAGCCTTGTTTTCCTGATCCAGTCTCAGATCTTTCATAACCAACCTCATTCTTCGCACCTCTTCCTCCAATCATCATTGCACTGCTATCAACACTTTCAGCTATGCTCAAATTGACTTGCTTCTGCTTTTCCACATTAAGCACCATGGAATACACCTTATCAATATTAGGCATAGGGTCTAGCAACAAGATCTGATTCTTTGTATTATCGTATGCCTCATTGAGTCCCATGAGAAACTGAATTACTTTATCTGATTCATTAATTTCTTCTATTTCTTTTAAAGCCCCACAAGTACAACCACAAACGCACTGTGGCATAGGTTTGATGCAGTTCAATTCGTCCCACAACTTGCTTAGCTTGATAAAATACATTGAGACAGTATTATTACCTTGCAGAATTGAGGCCATCTCTCTCTTAATCTGGTATCTCTGAGGCAAATTTGCCTCTCCAAACCTCCTCTCAAGTTTTTCCCAAAGCTCCTTTGCTGAAGTTGAATAAACAAAGGATTCATGAAGATCCTTCGATAAAGAACTCAAGATCCATGAGATCACCATCGCATTTGAGCTATACCATTCCTCATATTCATCTGATTCCTCTGGTGGCTCTCTAGCCTTTCCAGTAATGAAACCAAGCTTCTTCTTCGCTGCAAGAGCAATCTTCATAGCTCTACTCCATGTTTGATAATTGTTTCCGTTCAAGACTGCTGAAACAATTGCAATTCCTGGATTCTCTGATCCAGTTAAGGAAATGCTTCGATCTCCAGCCATTCTTCAAGATTAAACAGAACAAATTCGCAGGTCGTGAATCGTAAAAAAAAATTGTAACAAAATTGCTTATGCAATCAAAGAAAAGAATCAAAGATCAATGGATCGAAAAGATAGCTCTGATACCATGTTCAGAACCAACAGAAGAAAATTTTGTAAAGTATTTTCCTTACTTCTTGAATAAAGGAAGGTACACACAAATATATACAAGCTGAGTCACACAAAAAACATGTCCCGTAACTGAAAAATAACAAACTACTTTTCCCGCCTATACTCCTAATTCAATTAACAAACAAACTAACTAATTTCTATTACTAGCCAGCTAATTAAAATAAATACAATAATTCTTCAAAAGTTTTTATAATTTGTAGTCTAATAGAAAACAATGCTTCCATTTCAGGCTTATTAAGAATTATCATGGGCTTGGGTATTTTTGTAGAAGTTAAACCTTCTGTAGAAGACACACAAAATGAACTAAAGGCCCTAGTGAAGGAACTCAAAGATCGATGTTTATTACTTGATGGTGAAACTACAGAAAGATTTTCTATGCATGATGTTATTCGTACTATTGCTATAACATGTGCATGTACAGACTACCATGTATATACAGAGAAAAATGTTTTTGACAGGGAATGGAAGATAAAGATAAGCTTGGAAAATGCACAATAATCTCTTTAGTTGGTAATGAAATTATTACTCAACTTTGGCATGAAGGATTAAATTGTCCAGAACTTGAATTTTTTCAAGCAAGTCAGATGGGTTCTTCATTCAAAATCTCGAAGGAATTCTTCACAATGATGTCAAAGCTCAAAGTACTGAAAATAGTTGGACTACAACAATCATCATTGCCATTGTCAATTGATCTTCTCACAAACCTTCAAACATTGTGTTTAGATTATAGCAGAATTAAAGATGTCGCTATTATTGGAAAGCTTAAGAAGCTAAAAGTCCTTAGTTTGCAATACGCTACCATTGAAGAGTAGTTGCCTATAGAAATGGGTCAATTGACTCAATTAAGGTTGTTAGATTTAACCAATTGTTGGAGATTAAAAGTTATTGCTCCAAATGTGATTTCAAAATTATCCAAATTGGAAGAACTTTATATGAAGGGATGCTTTGGTAAGTGGACTATTGAATTACTTAAGAAATTGAAGCTCTTGTCTGGTCTCACCAGTTTTGAATTGGATATCGAAGATAACAAGACTTTGCCTCAAGACTTCTTTCCCAAAGAGCTTAAAAGGTACCAAATATTAATAGGATATGGGTTATTGAATGCTCCAAGAATTGACAAAGAACATGAGTTTGTAAGGAAGTTGAAATTTAAAATTAATTCTACCATCTCCTTAGAAGAATTATGTGGAATCAATAATGTTAAATTCTTACGCTTAACTAGAGATTTAGATGATGAGAACGATCTTGAGCATTCAAAAGTTTGTGTTCATTCCAATAAAACTACACCGTTTTTTAATAAAAAGGTTTGATTTACTACAACTTATTATACTTTTCAATTATATATATTATTATTTTCTTTTAAGTTTATTCTTATTTGTTAACATACATAATTGCAGTATTCTCTTTTGTGTATTTTTCACTAGTGATTTAAATTTTCAGATTCAGTTCGATTACACCATTAAATACTTCTTTTTAAAATTTTCTCATATAAGTTCATAAAAATTGGAACAACAATTAACTTTGACTGTGGTTGCAGGTTATCTTTTCTTACTGAAAGGTGTTGAAATTGGAGGATATTATTTCTAGAAAGATTTGGGACAGCCAACTTCCAACTTCCTCCTTTTTCAAAATTTGAAACAATTGGTGTCGCGGAGATGTACAAAGATAAAGTATGCGTTTCTTTCGACAATAGCCAAACGTCTCCGGCAACTGGCCAAAGGACTATTTCCCACGCATAGTTTGAGGTGGGGACACACTGCCACCCCTAAGGTTGAAAAAGCCCATCTCCCACCCTTGGAAGGATTTTTTATAATTTTTTTACTAAAATGACTAAACTACCCTTTTAAAAATAAAAATTTATAATAAAATTATAAAATAATTTTTAAATATAAATATTTTAAAAAATTTTAAAAATTTAAAAATCAAAGCAGCCACCTCCGCTAGTGCCGACGGCGGTGGCTGCTTTAATTCTTAAATTTTAAAAAATTTTTAAATATATTTTTTTATTTTTTAAAATTTTATATTTCTATAAATTTTATTTCATTAATTTATAAATGTTTAATATTAAAAAGACAAAAATACCCCTACATTATTACTGTGCATTATTATTTTTAATATTAAATTTGCCTTGCGAGTGAGAGTTTGGGCTTTTGAAACCTTGGGGGTGGCAGTTGTCCCCACCTTAAACTATGGGTGGGAAATAGTTCTTTGGCCCCAGCAACTCCAATACATTCACATAAGTAAATGTGGGGTTTTAGAGGGAATTGTTGATGTAGAAGAAGGAACAGAACCAGCTGTCAATTTTTTCTTTCTGCAGGTAACCAAATTGAGGCTAGAAAATCTACCAAACTTTACAGATTTCTATCCTGGAATACGTTATACAGAATGGCCAAAATTGAAAGAATTGATGGTGAAAAGTTGTGGCAAATTTAAGATATTCACTTCAGAGTCAAAATCTCTGTGTTTGGGCCAAAAGGTATAAGAATCCAATTTTATTCTTTTTTTTAATTTGTTAATATTATATTACATAAACTCAAAACAATTGACTCAGTAGCAATAAAGCACTAAGCTTCTAAAAATTCAATCCTTGTTTTTTATAGAAAAATATTCATTAGAGGTAAAAAAATAAAAGTCTTTGCAAATGATTAGCTCAAAATATTAAAGTATTTGTGAATAATAGGAAATTATATTTAATTTTAATAATAACCTTTGCTTTGATTGAAATAATTTTACCTATCAAGAGTAAGTCATTAACTAAACTTTTAGTTTCATAATATAATTACAAAGTTAATTTGATTTTGTTTTTATGACTTTGTAGTTCAACCATGATTTGAATTCTTTTGAATTAAAGGATAGTTTGGGACTGATTAGGTGGCGGAGTGAATCTAAATTTCTTGGAATCTTCAATTAATTATGAGTCAGCGAATATTCCACTTGGACTTCTCGGAAGATTTGAAAATCTTACATTTCTTAATATTGAATTAGGTGGCGGAGGGTTTGTTATTTTACAGGCCAATGAAATTACTCCATTTTTTAATGAAAAGGTTTGATTGATGATAACTCGTTGTAGTTCTCTATTATATATTCCTATATTTTGTCTTATGCTTATTCTCATGAATTCTTAAATGTTGAAACAACAGTGAACTTTGACTGCAGGTTACCTTTCTCTGATTTAAAGGTTTTGAAATTGAAGAATATTAGTGCTGGAAAGATTTGGGACGGCCAACTTTCAACTTCTTCTTATCAAAAGTTGACACACTTCACTTTATATGGATGTCATAAAATAAAATATGTGTTTCCTTTGTCAATAGCCAAGAGTCTCCAGCAACTCCAATACATTGAGATAGAGCATTGTGAGCTTTTAGAGGGAATTGTAGCTACAGAAGAAGGAACAGAAGCAGCTGTCAACTTTGTCTTTTCCCAGGTAGCCAAATTGGAGTTTAAATATCTACCAGAGTTTACAGATTTCTATCCTGGAATACGTTATTCAGAATGGCCAAAAATGAAAACGTTGGTGCTGACAGGCTGTCATAAATTTAAGTTGTTTACTTCAGAGGCAAAATCCTTGTGTTTGAACCAAAAGGTATACGAATCCAATTTTATTCCTTTCGTTAAAAAAATTGTTTATAGTATGTTATATTACATAAATTCAAAACAATTGACTCAGTTGCAATAAAGTACTAAACTTCTGAAAATTCAATCCCTGTTTTTTACAAAAAAAAAAAATACTAAATAAAGGTAAAAATAACAGCCAAATATTAAATTATTTGTGAATAACAGGAAATTTTATTTAATTTAAATAATTCATTATAGAGATAAATTTGTTATTAAAAATAAAATAAAAGACTAAAATTTTTTTTAAACAATGTGGTCTACCTTACTTTTGTGGTTTAATAGTATCTCTCCGCTTGGCTTGAAATAGTTTTATCTCTCAAATGAGGCTGCCCTAAGGTACTTAATTGTACACATTACAAGTGCATATAAAATTACTTATTTCAAAATTATGTCAACAATATATAGTAGTGGACAAGAGTAAAAAATCAGTTTAATATTGAAACAAATTATATTAGGGGAAATGCCAATCAAATATGTATTGAATTCTTTTATTTATAAAATTATATTTTGTGCCTATACATGCAATGTAATGTTATATTATAACTACATTATGTGATTCACTGCATTTCTCTCTCTCTCTCTCTCTCTCTCTTTTGAACTCTTTAAAATATTAAGATTTTCCAAAAAAATACAATTTTATTTTCTTAGAAATATATGTAATTGGTGCATGGCCTTTCACATTATTGGAAAGTTAAATGAGGTGAATCACTTTTCATGAATGTAAACGTATATATTAATTTAAAATATTAAGATCCAAAAAAAAAAAAAAAAATTCAAGAAGCGTGTTTAATTAGTAGTTTTGAAAAATAGTTTTTGTATGTAATTTCAATATTGATTTTGTTGTTTCTAAAGATAAAGTTAACAAAGAGTGGACCATTAACTAAACTTTTATTTTAAAAAAATATAACTATAAAGTTAATTGGATTCTATTTTTATGGCTTTATAAATCAACCATGATTTGAAGATTTTTCAATTAAAGGATGTTGTGAGAGAGATTAGTTGGCAGAGTGAATCTAAATGTCTTGAAGTCTCCCATTATAACTCAGCAAATATTCCACTTGGGGTCCTTCAAATATTTGAAAATCTTACATCTCTTAATATTGAACATTGCCATGGGTTCGTTAACTTAACAACACCTTCAATAACTAGAAGCTTGGTGCAATTGAGAGAATTAAAGATATCACACTACAGCAGATAGGGCTTTTAGCAGCGTTTTTTTGGTTTTTTAGCGGCGTTTATAAATGCCGAAAATAATCTTATCGGCGTTTTGCCCAAACGTCGGTATAAGTTGCGTCAATAAATGAAGAAGAAGAGTTCGCACGCTAGGTTTAAAAAAACCTATAGCGGCATTTTTAAATGAGCTTTACCGGTGTTTTTAAAAACACCGGTAAAACAATTTTTTGCGGCATTTCTAAATGAGTTTTACCGGTGTTTTTAAAAACGCCAGTAAAACATGATTTTGCAGCTTTTTTTTGGCGTTTCTGAAAAACGCTGCTAAACTATATGCTTTTAGCGGCATTTTGGTAAACACCGCTAAAGCCCCATTCTGCCGTAGTGTCATATTGTGAAATGTTGATTGAAATACTCGAAAATGAGGGAGATGCAACAACAAGTCCTGAAATTGTTTTTAACAATTTGAACAAGTTGTCACTTGAATATTTAGGAAGTCTCACATGCTTTTGCAGTGGGAAGTATTCTTTTAGATTTCCATTTTTGGAAGAGTTAATTATACATGATGATTGCCCCAATTTGAAGATTTTTTGTCAAGGAAGCTTGTCTACACCAAAGTTATACAAAGTCATTTACAAGTGTGTGGCAGAGGTAGAGATTGGGGAAAATGACTTGAATATAGCAATACAACAAATGCACAAAAAAGAGGTATTTTTCAATTAATTAGTTTAAAATTGAGTAATTTTCTAAGAATATTATATATTCAGTGTTAATTATAATTAATTGTGTTTTAACAATGTTGACCTTGCACCACATAAAAAAAAAAAAAAAATTAGTTTGCGTATATGCTAAGCATTATTTTTGAACTGGTGGCCACCACACACTTTCACACTTCTCTTCACTCCCAGGATACAATTAGTTCCCTCTATATTTTTCTTAGAAATTTCTAATAACCATCAACTCATCATTTTTTCTTTTCTCCTTGTTCCCTTTAAATATATATAAAATTATTACATGTTTTCAAGGGAGATTTTAATTTTAATTTTACTGGCGTGATATTTTTTTAAGTTAACACTGATTTGAAGAATATGACATTAAGTGGAAGAGATATCATGACAACTTTGCAAAGAGAGATTCAAGAGAAGTTTGGAAAAGTAGAAACTCTTCAATTGATTTTATAAATAAAAAATTTAAAAAATAACAAAATTAATTTTATAAAAATAATTAAAATATAAAATAATATTAATATAATATTAAAATGATAATAAATAATTTACATAATTAATACAAAAATATAAAATAAAAATAAAAGTAAATTAAAAAAATAGTTACTATTATCGATAATATGGTCGACAATAATAATTGTCAAAAACTTTAAATTAATGGTTAGATTGGTCTTCAATTAAATTAATTAATTATTTCTGGTTATCTAATTAAGTTTACAACAGTAATTGTCGTCAGTGTGGTAGTCATTTTTTTTAAATTTTATTTTTACTTTTTATATTTTAAAAGTTTTTTTCATTCATTTTTTAAAATTATTATTATATTAATATTATTTTATTATAAAACTTTTTTATTATTAATATTATTTATTTTTAATAAAATATAATTTAATTATTTTATTAAAAATATTTATAAATTTGAAAGAAATTTGATTGATAAATAGATAGTTAATTTTTACAAAATTTTTGATTGAAAACTCATTCAAGGAAACCACGGTGGGAATAAGTCGTTGGGCTTGTTGAAACGTAAAGGCCGGCTGGCAGGCTATTAATTTCAAGAGCAAGTCTGTGTCATGGGCTGCTTCCTGGAAGGTGCCTTCGTATTTGTCAAATTAATTGTCTTCTCCACCTACAACTACTTTCTTCTTCATTTTCCACCGTGTGAGATTAATGCGTTGGCTTTTGTCAGACTAATTAATTATCTCTGTACTTCTCTATCCTTCATTTTCCACCCCAAATCAATGAAATGAATTTTAGGAAGATGATGTGTTTGTACTGGAATTTGGTTGAGCAAAAATGGATACCCAAATTTTTTGAGTTTCATCTCGATTCGAATTCACCTTTACTTGTTAATTTACTTGTAGATTATTTATTAAGTCTATTATAGATTTACACGAACTATCTATAAATATGTTTGTATTCAAACTAATCAAAATGTCATTAGAGTTTATCGATAAGATAAATAGTATTATTGATATGATAAATAATATCATTAATGATTTGAATTGAATTTGACCTAAACCATTGAATTGAAACTTTTGCTTGAATTAAATATGAATTAAGTAAAACAACAATTCGAAAAAAATTGATTTAGTTTGAATCTAAGTATATTGTGAATAGTGATTTTCGCAGACAACGTTTGCAAGATAGGGTGAACAATAATATTTGAAAACATAAGATACAAAATTATAATATTTTAAACAATGAAAATGTTTTTTTAATTTATTTTTATTATTATTATTTTAATATTATATTAATATGATTTATATTTTAATTATTTTATAATATTAATTTTATAATTTTTATTTTTAATAAAAAATAAATAATATATTTTTTAATTAAATTTAGCTATTAATTCTGATGAATTAATTTTTTGAAACTGTATCATTTAACAAAACCTTGGGTGGGAATAAGCCTTTCAGTCTTTTCTCAATGAAATATCAAGATATAATGATCTTGTTTAATTCAACGGTTTTGAGGTCAGGACTGGCCGAAGTTTGCTCTGCTCTGAAAAGCCACAAGATTTATTCCCATTCAAGGGTTTTTAAAATGAGAAAGTTTCATCGGTCAACTTTTGTCAATAATTTTGATAAAATAATCAAAATAATATTTAGTATTAAAATAATACTAAATTAAAATACTAATAAAATAAATCATAAAAATATTAACAAATTAAAAATATTAAAAACAATACACCAAACTTTATTGGGCTAAAAACCGGTTTAATTGGGTTTGAATAAGACTTAAGTTTGAAGCTCAAAGCTATTAAACATAACTCAATTTGAAAAATTATAGTTAAATTTTATAACTTATATAATTATATGTTCATAAATTACTCTCGGCAAATTCAAAGTTAGATAGTGTTTATATGTGTGAAGTTTGAATAATAGAGGGTTATTGTATTATATTCAACCAAATCTTTAAAATCTTTAAAAAGTATAAAACACTGTAATCATAAATTTGAGTAAATTTTGACATTCGTTTTGTTAATGTATCATGAATATAAGTGATATGAATCTATATCTGCTCTCGTGCGTAAAATCGAAGGTGACTTCAATAATCAAGTTTTCGATGCCCACAGTTTGTATTTCAAGCCTTTCAAAGTGCATTCCAGTGCTGATCACAACGTCTTTGTCAGAGTCTATGACAGTTCCAGAACTTAAATTTCTCTCAGGGATCTTCGCATTTGGGTCTCCAGTGCAATGTCTCTGAATCTTTGGTACCTTTTCTTCGTGAGGTATGTCATGTTTTTCTGCCAGGAGTTTTCGGTTCTTGTTCTGAAAACATTTTAACAAATAGCGTGTGGTATTGTAATTTAGTGTTTATTAGGTGTGAAACCAAGAAAAAGCATGGAAAATAATGGAAGATACCTGAAAGGGTGAGAGAGATTTATGAGTATTTTTGAATGGAAGATATCTGGAGACTGGAAGATAATGGAAGATGACGAGAGATTAGAGTGGAGACCCACCGTGTGAAGACTGGAAGATAAATGAATTGACTTGATAAGGAATCTTATCATCTTCAATTCTCTTTAATTTCTTTTCATCATCTTCAATTCTCTCTCTTTCAATTATTCAGAAATACTTTCACTCACAAACCTCTCTGAAACCACTTCCCTTGATTTCTGATTCCTTCAAAACAACAAAAAAATTGCTTTCAGTTATTTCTTCTTTACAGGAAAAAAAAAAAAAAAATTCGTTTCTCCCATGTATTGCTAATTTCGGCGGCGGTTGCGCTCTAATTATTTTCAGTTTCTTTACTTCTCTTCTGTTGTTCAAACTTGAAAAAAGTTTTAAAAAATGGTTGATATTGCCGGGAGTATAGGGAGTGTGGTGAATCCTGTCCTTCAAGTTGGTGAGTGGTTGGCTGCTCCGATTTGGAGTCCATTTAAGTACTTGTTCAACTACAACGGCAACTTTGATAATCTCAAAGAAGAAGTTGATAAGCTGAAGAATATAAGAGACGATGTTCAGCATAAGGTTACTGCAGCTGAAAGAAACGTGGAAGAGATAAAACAGGGTGTTAAGAACTGGCAGAAGGGTGTGGAGAAGACGATTATTGAAGCGGAGCAATTGATTCAAGAGAAAGCAAACACCCCACGTTGTTTCAAGGGATGGTGCCCCAACTTCATCATTCATTACAAGCAAAGCAAGAAAGCATTCAAATTAAAGCGGGATGATATTGATCCACTCATCCAGCAAGAAAAGGAATTCGGTCCAATTTCCCTTCCTACTAAACCACTGGAGATCTGGAAAAGAGAGAGTGAAGATTATTTGGCTTTTGAATCAAGAAACTCCACTGTGAAGAATGTATGGGATGCTTTAAATGATGAGACTGTCTACATAATTGGTGTTTACGGGATGGGTGGAATTGGGAAGACCACTCTTGTGCAGGAAGTTGGTAGGAATGCCGAGAAGGAAAAACTCTTTGAGGAGATTGTTTTTGTTGAGGTAAAGAAACATTCGATACAATATTGTTAAGGTTTGCTTTATTTTGTGTTTCTGATCCGGCATATATATATTTCTTTCGTCCTACAGGTAACAGAGTCGCCTGATACAAAAAAGATTCAAACAACTATTGCAGACAAGTTGGGTCTGAAATTCGAAAACGAAAGTGAAATGGCAAATAAGCTATATACGAGAATGAAGGATAAGAATATCCTTTTAATTCTAGACAATATATGGGAACCTCTAGATTTGACAACAACATTTGGAATTCCTTCCGGAGTTGATTGTGGAAGAAATAAACTTCTGCTCACAACAAGAAACTTAGATGTGCTGGAGAAAATGGATTGCACAAATAATTTTGGGATGGGTATTTTAAATCAAGAAGAAGCTTGGACCCTATTCACCAAAATGGCAGGTGTGTTACGGAATTTTCATATGTATGTTTTCTTGCTCTACACATTTTAATTCTTTTATTTTTTTAAATTATTTGTTGTACTTTGACGTGAATAATAAAATATTAAATAAATATGCCTGTAAAAAAAAAAAAAAACTTATTTATAATATCAGTTCTGAATATTAGAAGGCCACACTTATTCTCACCCAAGGTTCTCTCTTAAAATACAATATCTCATTCATTAACTTTAAAAAAGCTAAATACAAATATTTTGTTAATGATTATAACTATTAAATTAAACTAGTCAAAGGGGTAATTTTATCTTTTTGATAAAAGAATTTAAAAAATAATAAGTAATAAAATTAATATTATAAAAATAATTAAAACATTAAATAAAAAGTATAATATTAAAATAATAATAAATTATTAAAAAATTTTAAAAATTTTGTATTAATAAACAAAAAACCAAATGCTCACCCATCAAGGTTGTAGGAGTCATTTCTATATATCATTGTGCTACTATTTAATTTTATATTCCATTAGATGTCATCATAAGTAATATATAACAGAAATCTGACAAATATTGCTAAAATATGCATGCAAAAGCTTTAAATATAGAATAGTGATCATGTTATATAAAAAATATTACATATAAACTGAAAATCATCAACATATTTTATAAAATATATTTTACATATAGTACCTATGAACTATATATAGCATATAAATATAAATTGTATACATATACATGAGTGGAAACTGTACAAAGCATGCAAATCACTAACATGCTATCTGTTGTCAAAATAGTATCCCAAAACTCATTACTCTCACGTATCATGCTCTGCCCAAAAGGATCATTGACCTGCAAAGAAGGGAAATATAAAAGAGTGAGTGATAAATCACTCTTGTCTCTAACCACAAGTAGGTTTCTGTTATAGTTTACTCTCATGACTTGTCACACTATATTTAACTTAATATTTTTGTTGTTTTATTCTCTGCATTACTTATAGTGTTTATCTTATTTTTGTCTTTATCTTTTGTTGATTCTCATGTAATGCAATATATGACATGATATAAGTATGCTGAAATCATGTCAATATTAGAAATCAAACAAATTTGCCTTTGGGCCTGTCTTTCTGAAAACACTTTCCCTGTCTTTCTGAACACAATTTCTGAAAATAATAGTTGTAATCCAAAGATCCTAACCATATATATATAGTATATACATAAAAGGTGTATTTGAAAATACTGTATCTACAAATTACTATTGTACTGATCAGACTAATAAATATAGGGATTCGACACATTGACCATATGAGTTTAATCCTATTGAAAACTACTGATACACAATTAACACTTTCTCTACCGAGTTTAGTTAGCGACTATATCCTCTCTAACGGATGTTGTTTCTCTTTTTAACGGATATGTGAACTCACAAGTGCCCTCTCGTAGTCACACTTTAAATGATGTCTAGAGCATTGTATATATATTTTTCTACTTTAAAACACGAATCTAGATCCTTAAATCCCTTTCTTGAAAACACTAGTATGACATGTCATGTCATGTAATTCTAGTCATGCATAATATCTTGTTTTCTAGTTGTATTATTAAGTTCTATATGTGTTTGGCTAAATTACAAATGTTTTGTAGACCATTCTATGCATTTTGGCTTAGTGCACGGTTGTGTAGTGTGAGACACACGATCGTGCATAGATACATGATCATGTGTGTGAACGTGCTAGGTTTTGAAAATTTTGGCTAAATTTTGGCTTGTTGCAAGGTCATGTACCATGGGACACACAATCGTGCATGAAATTGCATGGTTGTGTTCCTCACTTGGACAAGCATGCGAGCTACTACTTGACACTTTCATGTCCTACTTACATAGACGTGTTTGTTTGGTATAGGCACACAACTATGGCCCTCATGTGCACGATTGTGTCCCTTGAGCTTATCCAAGTGTGCACGATAGCATGCATGGTTATGTTATCCAAGAAATGGGACTGCACGGTTGTGTACCCATAGGCACACAGTAATGCATCATACTCTGTTTCTACAATATCACATTTGGAAACCTAGAACTTGGCTTAAACTCCACCAAAGCCTCATAAATCTCAACCAAATATCATCATAATTATATTCATCAGCTAGGAACATACTTATTCCATCAAACTCACAAGCTCAAACATATAAGCAAACGTGTACAATCAAATTTCTCAAGCAATAACTTCATTATTATGTTGTTACTTTATCATCACATCATTAGATACACAAACCAAGCATCAAACATAACACAAACAGAACCACAACCACTAAACAAAGAACTCATGCTATGAGCAGAAGTGAAAGAGGTAAGGAGACACTTATCTCTCGCCATGGCTGTTGAATTTCTCTCTCTTTAGCTGATTTATGTTTTCAATGTTGGTTTATGGCTACGGGTTGCACTCTCTCAATTGTTGATTTAGGGCTCACTAGATGTAAGAAGGAAGTTGGATGAAATAAAAATACGATAAGGATGAAAAATAACTATATATATGTATGTCGATGCATTACTATAGCGCATGATCGTCTACCTAATGCACACGGTCATGTGTCAAGGGAAATCTCAGATTTCCTTCTCTTCCCGCATTGCACATGGAATATTCTCTTAAGAAGGCTGCTTATATACATGTCATATATAGCTTCTACATTATTTTCTTATCCCTGAATCCTCTCAACCCTATTTTCAATTATAAAATTTCACTTTTAACCTCGATTTTAAGCCTAAGAAAACCATTTTAACCTTAGGATATTATAGAGGCAGCCAAATCCGACCTCCAATTCAATTAGGTGGCCATTTTTGGCCATTTGGTAAGGTTTTGTTGTTAAAGGTGACCTCTTTTTAAATTTTATTAATTTATTAATTTTTATCATTATATTAATATTATTTTATATTAAATTATATTTTAATATTAATATTATTTAATTTTTTGGTGGAGGCTATTTTGGTATTTTTATTCAAAATGTTAACAAATTTGGAAAGAAATTGGTCAATAGGTGGGTATTTGACTTCTTAAAAGTTTTTGAATGAAATTTTGTCATTTAGGGAAACTGTGGGTGGGAATAAGTCATTTGGCCATATTAGAACAGTTATTGAATTAGTAATTTGTTATTATATTTGTCATTTAAAAGAACATATTAGGAATATTATTTGACGTTATAAAGTCATATTCATTTTGATTAAAAAAAAAAAAAACAAAATTGATGGATTTATTTGGAAAAGATTGAAATTCAACATTTATAATTTTTCTTGTTTTTAAATCCAAAGTATGCATGTAAATGCAATTTGTATAATCCTATATCTCTTTGCAGGTAATGTTATTCAAAGATGTAAATTGCATTCTTTGCCGAATGATGTTTGTAACGAATGCAGGGGATTGCCTATTGTCATTTGTACGGTTGCAAAAGCATTAAAAACCAAGAGACTCCCATCAGAATGGAGAGTTGCATTGCAAGAACTGAGAGCACCTTCACCAACACAATTCACAAGATTCCTAGAAAAGGAATACATGAAGGTTGCCTTAAGTTACAAGTATTTAAGAGATGACGAGCTTAAGAAAACATTTTTAGTTTCTAGTCTATTGGAAAATAATACTTCCATTTCAGACTTGTTCAAACATGTTGTGTGTCTGGATATACTTAAAGGATCTAACATGACAATGGAAGACAAGCGAGATAGACTAGATAAATTGGTTCGTGACCTCAAAGATGCTTGTTTGTTACTTGATGGGTTCAAAAGTGGACAATTTGCTATGCATGATGTCATTCGTGTTGTTGCCATAACAATTGCATATGTGGATCACCATGTGTTTACAATAAGGAATGATGTTGAAGGAGAATGGAAGGATAGAGATAAACTTAAAAAATGCACAAAAATCTCCTTACCTGGTAATAGTACTATTATTAGTCAACTTTGGCCTAATGATTTGGATTGTCCAAATCTTGAATATTTCTACATGACCAATATGAAGAACTCTCCTTTCAAAATTCCAGAGGATTTTTTCATTGTGATGTTGAAGCTTAGAGTGTTGAATTTAGTTGGACTACAACAATCGTCATTGCCATTATCAATTGGTCTTTTAACAAACCTTCAAACATTGTGTTTAGATGATAGTAGAATTAAAGATTTTGCTATTATTGGAAAGCTTAAGAAGCTAAAAGTCCTTAGTCTACAACGGGCTGATATTGAGGAGTTGCCTCTAGAAATAGGTCAATTGACTCAATTAAGATTGTTAGATTTAACCGGTTGTTGGCAATTAAAAGTTATTGCTCCAAATATGATTTCAAAGTTATCCAAATTGGAAGAACTTTATATAAAAGGACGCTTTGTTAAATGGAAGATTGAAGTACTTAAGGAATTGAAGCTCTTGTCTAGCCTCACCAGTTTAGAATTGGATATTGAAGATAACAAAGTTTTGCCTAAAGACTTTTTTTCCAAAGAGCTTAAAAGGTATCAAATATCAATAGGAGATATGTCAAGGTATCATGAAATAATTGACATGGAACATGAGACATTAAGAAAGTTGGAATTTAAATTTAATTCTATCATTTCCCTGGAAGAATTATGTGGAATCAAGAATGTTGAAGTCTTACACTTAGCCAGAAATTTAGATAATGAGAATGATCATGAGCAAACACTACTTTTTAACAAAAAGGTTTGATTTACTATAATTTCTTGTACTTTTCTATTATATATATTCTTATTTTCTTTTAGGTTTATTCTCTTTTGTTAACATACATAATTGTAGTATTCTCTCATGTGTCTTTTTCACTAGTGATTTAAATTTTCAGATTTAGTTCAATTACACCATTAAGTACTCTTTCTTTTTTAATTTTTCTCCTATGAATTCATAAAAATTGAAACAACAATTAACTTTGGCTATGGCTGCAGGTTATCTTTCCTGATTTAATGGTGTTGATGTTGAAGGATATTATTTCTAGAAAGATTTGGGACAGCCAACTTCCAACTTCCTCCTTTCAAAATTTGAAACAATTGGTGTTGAGGGGATGTACAAAGATAAAATATGTGTTTCCTTTGTCAATAGCCAAAAGTCTCCAGCAACTCCAATGCATTAAGATAAGTCATTGTGAGGTTTTAAAGGGGATTGTTGATATAGAAAAAGGAACAGAAGCAGCTGTCAATTTTTTGTTTCCGCAGGTAACCAAATTGGAGCTTCAATATCTGCCAAAGTTTACAGATTTCTATCCTGGAATATATTATTCGGAATGGCCAAAATTGAAAAAGTTGGTGGTGAAAGGTTGTGGCAAATTTAAGATGTTTACTTCAGAGCCAAAATCTCTGTGTTTGGACCAAAAGGTATAAGAATTCTATTTTATTCCTTTTTTTAATTTATTTATATTAATTACGTAAATTCAAAACAATTGATTCAGTAAAAATAAAGCACCAAGCTTCTAAAAATTCAATCATTGTTTCTTACATAAAAATATTAAAGGTAAAAAATAAAAGACCTTACAAATGATTAGCTCAAGATATTAAATTATTTGTGAATAATAGAAAATTATGTTTTATTTTAATAATATCCTTTGCTTTGGCTGCAATAATTCTCTCTCTCAAAATTGGGCCTCCCTAAGGTTATAAATTTTTGTCCAACAGGCATTTTCAAACAGCAATAGTATGTGCATTTATATTAACAATTTAAGTACTAATAATGATGTATCATTATGTGATTGTGTTTTATTTTATTTTTAATTCAAAATTTGTCAATCATATGTGACAAATTATAATTGATATCTAATTTAATACTTATTATAATTGCATATAACATTATTTATTTCAAAATCATGTCAGCATTAGAATTCATCATATTCATCCTGATAATATTATAGCTTATAAATCATACATTTTGAATGCACTATGTGATGCATTCTGAATGGAACTATTAGGTTCTCAAAATCATAAATATAATTTTATTTTTATTAGAAATATATGTAATATGAGAGTAGTCATTCATATAATTGGAAAGCTTAATGAGTTGAATTAATTTTCATGAATATTGAATGTATATACTAAATTAAAATATTAAGATAAAAATAAAAAAACTAAGAAGTATGTTTACTTTGTAGTTTTAAAAAATGGTTTTTGAACTTTTAATATTAATTTTATTTTTCTAAAAATTATGGTAACATAGAGTAAGCCACTAACTAAACTTTTATTTTCATAATATGATTGCAAAGTTAATTGGATTTTGTTTTTGAACTATTAGGTATTCATTATTTCATTGTTTCTTGAAAAAGAAATTAACTTTCTTCATATATATTACATTTATTCAAAAATTAATCTTGGAATTCTTAACATTTCTATTTTTCCAGGAAACAAAAATTAAGAAAAATTAATGGTTTTTTGATTTGAAAAAAAATTACTTTAGGCTGTAACTTTAACCTTCTTATTTGTTTGAATTTTTCCGTTATTGTTAAACTTTTATAATGATTTTCATCATCTATACGAGCACATTTTATGATTCAGATTATGAATACTAATTAATTATAATCTATTCAGACTTTGTAATGGAATTTTTAATTAATTGCATTACCATTTTTCATGAATTTAATTGTTACCAAATGCTTTTAAGTATTGATTTATTTGGTAATTTGTCTTTTGCAACAATTAAATTTTTTGTTTTAAGAATTATCATAAACTAATTGGATTTTATTTTGATGGATCTATAGATTAACTTTGATTTGGAGGTATTTGAATTAGATGATAGTGAGAGAAATATTCATTGGCAGAGTCAATCTAAAACTCTTACAATCAGAAATGATAGTTCTGCAAATATTCTACTTCAACTTCTTCCAAGATTTGAAAATGTTAGAGAGCTTCAACTATTTTCGAATCGATACAAAGACGTTAAGAGACTATGTAATCTTCCAAATCTTGAAGTTCTACATGTATCTGACAATGTCAGATTGTTAAGTCTAGTTCCATTCTTAGAATCTTTCCAAAATCTTAAAGTTTTGAAGGTAAGTTCTTGCTTGGGATTGATAATGAAGTTAATTACACCTTCGGTGGCTAGAAGCCTGGTGCAATTGAGAGAATTGAGCATATCTATATGTGAAATTCTGATTGAAATAGTAGAAAATGAGGGAGATGCAACAAGAAGTGATGAAATTGTTTTTAACAACTTGAACAAGTTGTCACTTGAATATTTAAAAAGTCTCACATGCTTTTGTTCTGGGAATTACTCTTTTAGTTTTCCTTCTTTGGAAGAGTTAATTATACGTAATTGCCCCAATTTGAAGATTTTTTGTCGAGGAAGCTTATCCACTCCAAAGTTATACAAAGTCATTTACATGGATCATTTTAGAGGGACAGAGGTAGTAGAGATTGGGGAGAATGACTTGAATACAAGTATACAACAAAAGCACAAAAAAGAGGTATTTATTGAATTAATTAGTTTGAATTTGAGTAATTTTCTAAGAACATTATATTTTCAGTGTTAATTATAATTAATTATGTTTTAAACAATGTTGACCTTGCACATTGTTGAACTTGTGCCCACCATACACTTTCACAATCATCAAATTTATCATTTTTGTCCTTATTGGTTCTTGTTAAATATATATAAAATTATTGTAGGTTTTCATTGGAAATATTGATTTTAATTGATTGACATGAATTTTCTTTAGGTTGACTCATTTCCAGAGGAATTGTCATTAAGCAAAAGGGATATTTTGATAACTTTGCAAGAAGAGTTTCACAAGAACTTTGGCAAAGTAAAAATTCTTCAATTGATTCAGGATGAATATGCATATATTTCAAGAAATATCATTATGAAATTTGTCAGTCTTGAAATACTCATATTAATAATGAGTTCATATAAAGAAATATTCTCATGTAAAGAAGGTGAGGAATATGTTGGAGCATTTGCAAAATTAAAATATTTAAAATTGCTGGGACTTTTTAATTTAAAGCGCATTTGGAAACAAGACTTTCGGTTCAAATCAATTCTTCAAAATCTTCATTCTTTGGAAGTAAAATATTGTCACAATTTGATGACTTTGTTGCCACCTTCATCATCATTTGAAAATTTAACTTCTTTGGAGGTAAAGTATTGTAATGGAATGCAAAACCTAATGACATTCTCAACAGCCAAAAGCTTGGTTTGTCTTGAAAGATTGTCAATAGAAGGATGTGAAATGATGATAGAAGTATTAGCAAACGAAGGAGAAATAGAGAAAGATGAAATTGTCTTTGAGAAATTGATGTGGCTGTTCTTGATTGAGTTAGAAAGTCTTACATGCATCTCTTCTGGGAATTATATCCTAAAATTTCCATTCTTAGAATCATTATATGTAAAGAAATGCTCCAAGATGAAAACTTTCTGTGGAGAAGGCTTAAATATGCCAAGGTTACAATGGGTCAACAGAAAAGATTGTGCAAGTAACCTTAATACAACAATACAACAATTACAAAATGGTAAGTATTTATTTATTTATCAATATATTTTTTTGGTAGACTTTTTTGTTAACCTTCATTGAATGAAAGCTAGTCAATCCTCAATGTTCTTTATATTGATTTTGTATTTTATTAAAATTCTCTTAGTACATATAGAGAAGCTACAATATGACAGTTTATGTGCCGTTAAAGTTCAAATAAATTGAGTATATGTGTTTTTCAAGTATTGGGGTGGTTGTTGAGGAAATTCCTTGTCTTCTTGTTTAATTGATTTATTATGATCATTTTAGACACTGAAAGTAGCATGAATTCTTCATAATTTTTGCATTGACTGTTAATATGTTGTTGTCTATGATTATAGATTGTTCAGAGTTTTGTAAAAGAATGGAAAACGAAAGAGAAGAAGAATATGGAAGAATGGAAGAAGAATATTTGAGTACGGAAGAGGAAGAAGAAGAAATAGAGTGAGTCACATAGCAAATTGTTAATGTTCATCAATACACAGCAAAGTCATGGGTAAGCGTGTGGTATTAGATGAGTTCACATTTTTTTCTAATCATAAAATTTGCCCTTAGAAATTCAATTAATTAATAAATTATAAGGTTAAAAGGACAAAATTGAAATAATATAATCATATGAAGAACGTTACTCATATTATCCAATCTTATAAATTTATCGCAGAGTTACTTGTCTGTAATGGCTAACGACTTTCTGGTTCAATTTCAAATGAGCCATAAAGTTAACATGCGTTCTTTCCCTTCTGTTCTTCTCTGTAATCGCTTCAAAATGATCAACAGTCATCTGCTTAACTGCCTGAAGTCCAGGTCATTTTCGTTGTCTCAAATTAATTAAGCATGTATTTTAATATTTGTTAATATTTTTAATTTTTTAGAAGATTTTGCCAAGTTGGTATCGAATCTATTCAGCATGATTAGGGAAATTGGTGCCAAATGACTTCAATACTCTAGGAGCAGATCAGAAGTTGAAATTGATGTCATTTTTGTCAGATTTTAGTTGACAGGTGGATATAATGTGAGAAAGGCAGTAATCAATTTGTAAAATATCACATATAAGCTGTAGTTTCTTCTTGGTTTGGGCTCTACATGCTTGGGGCTTTAATTGTGCTGGTAGCGAAACCTTTTAGGATATGTAAATATAGCATGTAAGTGTTTCTTTTAGATGGTGTTGAGAATATGCTCCTGATATATATCCAAACTCGAATCAAAATACAATTTTAGAAACATCATTAGCGATTCATGCCTTGATGACTCCAAAGTGCCTCGAAAGCATATTGAAGCCTTTTCAAGCCAATAATACAAGAAAAATGAGCTTATTCGACTTTGATCGAAGCATTCGAAAGGAATTCCAAACCATTTTACAAAATTTTGCCCCAAGCCTTTGGATCATGCTCAAGCTCGGAAACAATAGAAAATTGCACCTCAAGGAGTGTGAATTCATCAAACGGCTTCATGCGAAGCTAATGAAGGAAACGGGAGTTGAATCAGACGAGAATCAAATTGGAATCACAAGTGAAGAAATGGCCTGGCGTGCACGGCCACACGCACACCCGTGCCTGACCTGCCTGCGCCCTATCGCGCAAATGTGCGCGTGCACGCTGCCTTGCCGCACAAGCAAGCGCGGTACGTGCATGCTGTGCGCGACATGCGCACTTGCTCGCGCGCTGCCCGCACGCATGCAGCATGCCGCGACATAATGCCACAGCACTTGGGTTTTGCCTGATTTGTGGATTTTCAGCCTTTTTTCAGGTTTCCTTGCATGCCTTGACTTCCAGAATTGCTGCAATGCATCTTTTTGATAATTTTGAATTTACAAAGAATTTCAACAAGAATTCGAATGCCAACAACTTTTCAGATCGAATTCAGACACTCAAATTAAAGATTCAAATCCAAGACAAATTAACCAAAGAAAAATGCATGCATGCAAGATTATGACATTTTAATTATGTTTATATTTAATTGACCTTTGTAATTAGTTTTTAGGCCATTTTAATACCTTTGTAATTTTCTTTTTAATATTTTCTTTATTTGACTTGTAATGTATTTTAAGTAATGAGGGTTTAGCTTAAATTTAACCATGGTTAAAGCTTGCCTATATAAAGGCAACTCAAACTCATTGTAAAGAGCTTTTGTTGAAATGAAAAATTTGAAAAGCCTTGGCTTTCTTTGGTTCCATGAAGCTTGGTGGCTCATGTGAATTTTATTTCCTTTATCCAATTTTCTAGCAAGAGGAAGTTGGTGATGGAAGAACCTTGGTGGTGGAATTTCCTTTATCTTTGGTTCACCCTCAAATTGGTGGATAAATCCTTTATGTTTGAGGCTTCACAATCTTGTAAATTATTGTCAAGTAAGTAGTATAATTTGTGGCATAAATTGGGTATGAATTGCATGAGTTTAGGGCTTGTTTTGTTGCTAGAAACTTGAGATGTTTCTGAAATTTTCATCACTAAAAATATAAGAAAAGGGTTTCCAATATAGATCAGCTCCTGTATCATTGAAGTTTAAGGATATTCATTAACTGCTGAAATTGACTACTACATGAATTTGTGACTGGGTGAGGCTGACCATGACTAGTACATGTTTTATTTTTAACTTTAACACCTTAGTCTTTCATGGATTCTGTAGAACAAACAGTTTTTAGTGCTTACCATATGTGGTCATAGGTGTTTGAAATTCAAACTTTGGCAACTAAAATATTTTTTTTGTTTTGGATTTGTACTTGATCTTGAAAAATGCAATGAACTGAACATGGAAGAGAAAACAGAACTGGTTTATGGCATTACTCAATACAGCCCATGACGATAGAAGTGCCCTATTCTATAGTTGTATTCTACTGCATTGACTAAAGGTTCCTGGACTATATATCTAAGACAGAACCCAGTCTTGTCTTTTCAGACCGAATCTATATTTCTTCCTATACATTCATTCATTTGCTTTTAGATTAGTGCAAGGTGAAAAAAAGTGAATGATATTCTCATTAATTTTTTTCTCCATTGTGTGTTATCTTAGTTAGATGTCCTACTTAAATACTAACTTTGCTTTTGTTTCTTCAATGGTTGACGCTGTGACGGAAGCTTGATGAATTTGCTCCCCAGAAAAAAAAATTTGCAAGCTTATGCAAGCCAAGACAATCTACATATAGCAGAAATGACTACTGATAAGGGAAAACCTGAATTTTCTGCCCTATGTCTTGGTGTTGAAGTCTGAGGAGGTAGGTTTCCTTGAGTTTAATTCAGTAAAGTTTTAGTTACAACTGCTAAATCAATTCTCACAAGTAATTGATATATTTTTTCTCGCTGTTGGGATATGATAATGGAGGTCAATAAAAGAGAGGAGACAGGAATTGTTCTGGATCCAGACATAGATGCTTACAAGAAAATATCTTTAACATATTTTCTAGTTTCAATCTGATGTCTTGATCCTTACGATGTTGGTATCATTAAATGCCAACGGTTGTCCTAACAGGCAGTTTTAAAGATACTTCTCAGTAATGGAGCTGTAATCATATTTCTTTGGTTGATTCATATCTGCGCAAATGTTTTAAGTTTATATATCCCAAACGTATTTTGGCTTCCCAGGTCCCTGGAGTTGATATCTATGCTGAAGCAATGATGAGAGATGACATGAGAAGAGGTGTCTCTGGTAGTCAATAAAGGAGACGGACTACAGGTATTCTTTAGCTCAAAGGCTTAAAGTTCTATTAGACTATGCAATTTTGTAAGGGCCTGGAAAATTTGGAGCATGTAAAGTAATTTCTTGCTACAGATTATTGTAGTTGCCATGATCACAATGAACAAGAGTCAGATGGATATTGATGTTCTGCAGGCAACTTATTACACGGGTGCCTTGTTCTTTGGACTCATGAAACTATTGCCTACTAATTATTTCAATTAAGGAGTTGTACTTTCAATTTCAGACAGCTTGTGTAGGAAATTGTAAATTTTTGGAGATGTTAGGAGCTTCAAGGCTAAGATCCGGGATCCAGACTACAGTCTTCTTGTTGAAGTAACATGTAAATATAGTCTTCTTGTATATTTCCTTATCAGTGATATATGTTGACAAGTGCCCAAATATAAGCTCCTGTTGTTTGAATAGGTGCAGTTGAATGATCAAATTCATTCCAACTATCAATTTGTTTCGTATACTGATCACATCTTCTGAGCTAGCTTCTTTTTCAACATGCATCTAATTCTTGGATCTTTTCTTGTGTGTTTTGAAAGATGGGGAACTTAAAAAGCTAGTTGAGGAGGGAAAGATAAAGTATGTAGGTCTGTCTAAAGCATGTGCTTCAACAATTAGATGAGTTCATGTTGTTCATCCAATAACAACTGTGCAGCTAGAATGGTCCCTATGGTAATGAGATGCAGAGGAAGGGATTATTTTTAAATTTTTATATAAAAAGCAAAACTTTCAACATTTCTTTTAAAGATAGTAAATAAACACAATTAAGATTGTTTTTTTTTTTTTTTTACAAGGTGATCAATTAGGTATATTCAATGGAAAATAATGAAAATTGAATGTTTTTAATAAGAAAATTTGAAAGTTTTTAACATAAAAATTTGAATGTTGAATCGATTTCAAAGAAAAAAAAAAATTCGGTAAACGTCTTGATATCCCAAATTTATATGTTTCCATGTTCCGAAGTTCCACAGGCATTTATTTTTAGTTAGATATTGAAATGGGCAGATGAACCCAATGTACTTGCGTTTTTGTGTATTGCGTTCTTACATGACCCTGCTCAAGAAGAAATGAATCCAAGATTCTTGAACTGAATTGTCATTGTAGAATTTCAACGGTTTGTTTTAAATTGATGTTACCTTTTTAACAGATGACGGATGAATTGACCATTCTAATTCTATCTTGTGCTTCTTGACTTCTGAAGACCTGTTGACAGTGAACTTGTTTGTAAGAATATAATTTCTTATCCAATGAATAATTCATATATTTAAGCGTGGGTAACCTTCAAACTGTTTTATAAGGATTCTTCTTTTATCAGAACAAGAATATGTTTGGATCGCCCTGTCGTGTGTTTTATATCCTCTTGGTATAATCTGTGCATAATTTACTGGAAATGCCTCACACTTCAGTTTCTAAGCAATTGTACTTGTGAAATCATTTATCTGGAGGATTTAAAAGGCTACTGGGGGTACTTAAGTGTGCTTCATTTTTGCAGGATAAGTCTTCTGCCCAGCCCCCTAGGTTGTAGGAAGACCACACTTTTGAAGGCTCTCTGAGGAACTCTTGACAAATCTTTGAAGGTTTCAGAATTTTTTTGTAACTCACCATCATTTTAAATACAGTTTTTAACCATAGCCACCTTTTCAATTCCCACAAGTAGTTGATAGGTACAGAGCTATTTTTTCTGCCTGTGCAGAGATGATGGGGAAAGTCAGTAAAAGAGAACAGGTAGGAATTGTTTGGGATCCAGACGTAGATACTTGCACGAAGGTAGCTTCAGCGCATTTTTCTTGTATATATCTGATGTTTTGCTCTATTTGTTGTTGCTATAGGTATGAAATATTCATGACCATGGTTGTTATAACAGGCAATATCCGCCAAAGGACAAAAACAACCCTTCAGACTGATCATGTTTCAAAGGTATTTCTCTTTTTTGATGCTGTAACCATATATTTTTTTTCTGGTTGATTTGTATCATGCAAATGCTTTTAAGTTAAAATCTAAGCTATCTTGTGACTTTCAGGGTCCTTGGATTGGACTCAACATCTGAGCTGACACAACGATGGGAGATGAGATGAGATGAGAAGAGGCATCTCTGAAGGTCAAAAAAGGGACTGGGTACAGATAATTCTTCGCAAGTGCATCTGCTCCACTTGGTAGTAATGTTTATGGAATAGATGATTCAAAGGATTAGGTTCCTGTTGTTACGAACTTTAAAAGGATTAATTTTCATTAAAATATGCAGAAGAGGTGGTTGGTCCCACAAAAGCCTTATTTATGGATGATATATCAAATGGTTCAACTGCATATCAAATTGTTGCTTGTCTGAAGCAGCTGTTGCATATCACAGATGCTACCGTATTGATTTCACTTCTTCAGCCTGCTCCAGAAACCTTAGAACTCTTTGATGACATCATTTTGATATAGAAAGAAAGGTTGCATATCAAGGAATGCATGATCAAGTTGCAAAATTCTTCGAGGACTTTGGCTTTAGGTGTCCTTAAAGAAACAGTGTTAGCTGACTTTCTTCAAGAGGTAAGAGAATTACAACCTATAATCATTCGTTTTTCCATTCTTAAAGGTTAGTACTTCAGTTTTTATTTTTAATTAATTTTTTGCAGGTGATATCTAAGAAAGATCAAGTGCAATAGTGAAACACTTAACGGTTATGTTTCTGTAGATATGTTCTGTTCAAAATTCAGGGAATCTCCTTTTGGCAAAAAGCTTGATGAGGATTTTGAATGCCATCTGATAAATCCAAAAGCCACAAGGATGCCCTTTCCTCCTGATCAATATTGGCAGCCCTCTCAATGGTGATCAAATTGCATTCTAATGGTGGTCCAAAAATCCAGCACTAAACAAGCCCCAAAGTCATGCAATTTCATACAATTTTCTACCCAAATCCAACATTAATTCATCAACAAAGTAGGAAAATAAAGATCACTCAACACCATCAAACATACATCATTACTCAACACCACAAACATAAATCAAAATTTTGCAAGAAAACAAACCTCAAGCATAAAAGATTCCTCCACCAACTTGAGGGTGAACAAAGGATAAAAGAAATTCTACCACCAACTTCCTCTTGCTAGAAAATTGGAATAAGGAAATAAAATTCACATGAGCCACTAAGCTTCATGGAACCAAAGAAAACCAAAGTTTTTTTAATTTTTCATTTCATCAAAAGCTTCTCTTTACAAAGAGATGGTTTGCTTTTATAGTTTGATACAAATTATGGTTAACTAAAACTAAATCCTAGTTAACTAGAAATATAATACAAATTAAATAAAAGAAAATATTAAAAGATAAATTATAAAAGCATTTAAAGTTGCCTAAATATTAATTACAATACAAAATTGTAATATAAATAAATCTAAAATATTATATCTTGCATGCTTGCATTTTTTCTTGAGTAATTTGTCTTGGATTCAAATTTTTGAATCGAATATTCGATCTGGATTGATTGTTCAAACTTGATCTGGAGAGTTGTTGGCACTTGAATTAGTGTTAATTAAAAATCACTAGGAACTCAAAATCTTCAAGGAGAATGCATTGAAGAAATTCTGGAATCAAAAGCAGGCAAATTGGCTTGAGAAGGCTGAAAATTGGGAAATTGCGGCAGAATGTAGCCGTCGCGGCATGAGCATGCGCGTGCAGACAGCGCACAGGATAGCGATCTACTGTGCGCATTGCGTGCAGCATGAGTACTTGCTTGCGCTGCAAGGCAGTGCATGCGCTCATTTGTGCGACGGGCGCAGGCATGGTCGTGCGCGCCAGGCCATTTCTTCATTTGAGCGTTTCCAACCCGATTTTTGTCCGATTTGATTCCTTTTTTTTTTTCTTGGCTTCGTATGAAGCCATTTGATAAAATTAGACTCTTTCATGTGCCATTTCTGAATTTTTCAAGTCTCGAACATAATTCGAAGACCTTGGGAAAAGTTGTGCAAATAGATCTGAAATTTCTTTCGAACCCTCTAATTGAACTTGAATAAGCTTAATTTTCTCATTTTGATGGCTCAAAACGGCTCCAATTTGCTAGAGAGGCAATTTGGAGGCACCAAGGCATGGATCGATGATAATGTTTCCACAATCACAATTAGACTCGGATTTGGATACATATTACCTTCACTGTGTATTCCCTTCCCAAGTGGCACTGAGAAAACATTGTTTCCATTTTTTGTTCCAGTTGTATTTGTTTCGCTCTAATGTTTGACATTATTTTTTGTTTCGTGTTATTTTAATTAATAGGTTTAAACTATCATCAATAGCATTTCAGTAAATGAACTGTTTTGTTGACATCCCTGCGGTACTTCTCATTAGCCATTCTGCATTCAAAAAACAATTATTTCCATTGCATGATATTTCAAGGCATCAGATCTCACACACTCATTTCAGCATGTTTCGTCTTTAATTAGCCAAAAGAGAGAGGAGGCTGGCACCTCTACTACCAGCATATTTCTTATAGTTCTTATTCTATATTCTGTAAGAGAATAAACACTTTCAGGGTGAAACTTTTATCAATAAAATTTCTTGTGCGTGTGTGTTTGCAGATTCCGTAATTCTCTATTTGATGATAAATTCTGCAGTTTCCTAGCAAAGTGGTACCAGAGCTACCCAGCGAGTTGGGTTATGGAGGACACCCGGATGGATTCTAGGCTAGATCAAGTGGAGAAAGATTTTTTGGGAAGGGTGGATGGTCTGGAGGCTGAAATTCGATCAATAAGAGAGGGATTTGGTGAGATGAAAGACCTGTTATCACTGGTCTATCAGAACAACCAATGCAGGGCATCTCCTTTGATTTCAAATACAAGACATTCCAAGACGACAATTCTACAGCAAGTACAAGAGAGGGATTTTGTATTCCTTCTGCACTTTCTTGTGGTGTGAGTCATAAAATGTCTTAATTCTCTCAAACCAATTTAACCCTATTGTTCATAGGAAGTAGTGAAATCATTTCCCTATTATTATTATTGTTGTTGTTGTTGTTGTTATATTTATCATCTTTAGAAATGAAACGTATCATCTTCCCAAACAAGCAGGTATGCAACAAAAGTAAAGAAAAGCCTATATGAATGAGTTCACTGCAATAGAATAATCTGACGAGTCAACAGCTTTCTTGATTACCGGACGCCTATTGCACGTAAATTAATGTTGCATGTTGTTGGCAGGTCAAAACCAAACTCAAAGGTCACCAAAATCGAATCACAGGGCTTGCATTTTCCCAAACTTTGAATGCATCGGTGTCTTCAGGGGCTGATGTGCAGGTGAGAGCCTGAACTTACAAGAATTTTCCCAAACTTCAAATGCATTGCATTTTCACAGGGCTTGACCAGTTAGAGTAAAACTTACTAGAATGCATTTTTTATGGATAGTATGCTATAGAAGCCTTGTCCTTGTCCATGGCTTATGAAACTTTGATGGAAGTTTGATTGCTAGTGCTGCAACATGTCTAAGTGTGAGTTCATCAATGCAGTACTTGTGAGTAGTATAATCTATATAAGCTTCAGTCGTCATTGATTACTATACCTCTATCACTGATTTATTAAATCAAAATAAGGACGTGATGAATGCCAATTTTTTTAACATTTATTTCATTATATTTAAAGCGTAATTTATTGCACATGTTATTTTAGGACCAATTCTTTTAATTATAATTTATTAATACATTCGTGTTTACAATACAAGGATAAAAAATATATTTACATTTTTAATATAATCATAATAAATACAAGTTATAGATACACACATTCACCTATTAATTATAATTTATTAATAAAGTTTATAAATATATTATTATTTACTAATAGATTAGTAATATATTTACATTTACAATATAATAATAATAAATATATTTATATTTTTAATAAATTTATAATAAATAAAAGTTATAAATATACTTATCCATCCATTAGTTATAATTTATTAATAAACATCATAAATATATTTACATTTCAGTACAATAATAATAAATATATTTAACTTTTTAATACAATTATAATAAATACAAGTTATAAATATACTCATCCATCCATTAATTATAATTTATTAATAAATATCATAAATATATTTACATTTCCAGTACAATCATAATAAATATAATTATAAATGCATTTATAAAAAAAGTTGTAAATACTCCTAACCACAAATTTTAAATTATTAATATATATTATAAATATATTTACGTTTTCAATATCATTTACAAGTTACAAATACATTCACCAATTAATTATAAATATATTTACGTTTTCAATACATTCATAATAAATATGAGTTATAAATACACACCTATCCACCAATTTTAATATATTAATAAATATTGTAGATACATTTACATTTCGAATACTATTATGATAAATACAAGTTATAAAGATTACCACTCATCTATCCACCTACAAATTCATTTACCTATCATTATAAATATGCAAAAAAATATAAATAAAATTAATTTTGCTATAGTAACGAGTGGAACTCAAGCTCATGCTTTGGCTATAGGAGTTGAACTACTATGTCATGTCCTGACATATTTAATTTAGTTGATAATTCACATGATAATGTTTAATAGATAATCATCTTTTTAGTGTTAGTTTTATGAATTATTCTCGTAAAAGTTATAAATATTCATTAGTTTTAAAATGGGTAAATTTAAAAATTTTACCTTTCAAAATGACTACAACAAAAATTTTCTAATTGTAATAAAAAAATTTTGTATCGATAAATATTGGAGTATTAATACATAGACATGTATTTTGTTCGTTCAGGGGACTTGTATCATTCATTGGATTTGGTACATATCACATGCCTTTTTCATTTGTTGAGTTGAGCTAATTTAGGCTGAATCCAATCCTAAAAGGATACATTGACCTCTTAATTCTATCCCGAGCTTCTTGACTCTGAAGGCCATTTGACGGTGAAGTGGTTGTTGCTTTAAACATGATAGAATCATAAAAGAAACGCTCGAGGCATTTCTGGAGGCGAAGGAGGGAGATTGAGTACACGTAAAGTTTATTGAATAGATGAGTCAAAAGGATTAGATGCCTGCCATTAAGCACCTAAAAATTTTCATTAAAAAATGTGGAAGAGATGGTTGCTGCTTGTCTGCAGCAGCTGGTGCATATCAGAGATGTCTTAATTCATGAGCTTCTGCTACCCTTTCTGCTTCATGAACCGTTGCTGGTAACAGTTTCTACTATATTGGTACTAATTTGAATTGCACTTTTATATATATATATATATATATATATATATATATATATATACAGTTAATTTATGTTTTAATTTGTTTTGTGGTGGGTTATAATCTTGATTATGGATTGTAATTTACTTTGTATGGAGATATTTGTATTTGATTCAGCTACTCTTGTTAAATATTGGACCTTGGTCGGCATAAAATACCTGAGAAATGTTAAAACTCACGTATCGATCCTACCCTAATCTAAATATTAATTTTAATTCATAAAAAAACAAGTTGTAAAATAAAAATACCATCGTCAAAATTATTCAAGTAACATAATCTTATGTCATGATGACATGGGATTATGTTACTTGAATAATTTGAGTGTGATTGTTTATTTAAAACAAGTAGCGTAATCCTATGTCATGACCTATATAACAATACAAAGTCAATGAAAGACTGCTGATCTAAATATAGTAATTTTTATTACAACTCAGATTTTAACCTAATCTGATTTCAGAACATAATCTTAAATAAAACAAATAGTCAAAGTTATTTTATTGGTTAACTGTGACTTCATCAATATAGTTCTTGTGCGTAGTATAATCTATAAGCTTCAGTTGCCATTGATGACTCTATATGAACTTCACTTGCAATTCATTAATCTATCACACTATATTAAAATAAAATTGATGTTGCAATGACATAGCATAAACCATGATATCTATTGATTAATAAGAACTCCTTAGTCCTTGGTAAGCCTTTGAAGGAAAAGAAATGGCTTAATTATGCCATCCATGTAGGGGTAAAACCTTAACAACTTGAAGCAACAACAATGTTTGTTAATTTACATATAATATTGAAGTTTATTGATTCACATTGAATATCGAAAATTGTCACAATTGAGTATTGTCACAACCCACACCAAATGCATTAATCCAATCAAACAACAAAAGCTTGACAACTTGAATTTAAAGTACTTTAAAAACCACTTATTAGTTGGAATCGACAACCACTTTGTCTAAAAGGTACAATGCATAATGGGTTGTACATAGTTTGGGTTTATTAACTATTGGAAAAAATCCAAATAATCACAAAAA
Organism: Anacardium occidentale; assembly: GCA_026122585.1. NCBI lineage: Eukaryota > Viridiplantae > Streptophyta > Magnoliopsida > Sapindales > Anacardiaceae > Anacardium > Anacardium occidentale. The sequence continues at coordinate 670,475 of JAJEJH010000154.1, forward strand.
TAAAACCACCAATGGAGTAATATTTTTCCCTTTTTTGTGTAATCAAACGAGTAATGACATCATAATAATAATTAACCACAAAAAATAATATTCAATAACACCCACAAACACACTAGAATTTTTACATAGAAAACCCCACAAAGCAAACGTGAAAAACCAAAGGACCAAATCAATATAAAAAACTTTCACCAATAAAATTAATGGGTACAATAAGTTCTTCTCTCAAAGACTATCAACATCAACAACATCCCTAATGAAGGTGGATATCAAGAAATAAACCTAAATTCAAATAAAGTTCACCTATCAAAACTAACCAACGAAAAACACAAATAAAAATTAGCTCTATTCACCTTCTAGAACTCATCATTGTAAACAACATATTAAAATTTCATCACAATCAGGTAAAAATTGGTCATCCGATCGATGCAATGTGTTGATTGATAAATTTTTCTTCACCAAATCCAAAAGAAAAAGAGGCTACTTTTTCTTTCTTTTCTACTTTTGCCACCAACAAGTTTAGGTGTATGTGTGTGTGTGTGTGTATATATATATTTATTTATTTATTTATTTAATTTGGCTTGGTTAGGCCCACTTATAGCGAGACCTAGTCAACAAATCTCCCTCTCACGCATAAGTGGGGAAGACAGTCACAACTTAGTAAGTCATTTTCAATGACGTATTTGGGATCGACAAAACAAATTCTTGGTATGAGGATCTATCAGGATAGGAAGAATGCAAAGTTGTGGTTGTCACAACAAAGCTACATTTAGAAGGTTCTTGATAAATATAACATGAGCAATTCCAAACTTGTATGTTTTCCACTTGTAGGTCAGTTTAAGTTAAGTGCTCAACAATGTCTTTCAAGTGGGAATAAAAAAGAGGAGATGAAGAAAGTGTTTTATGCATCCACAGTTGATAGCTTGATATATGTTATGGTGTGTACAAGGCCTGATAATACTCATGTTGTTAGAGTTGTTAGTCGATATCTCTCAAATATTGGAAAGGAACACTGGTTTACAATAAAATGGATTTTCAGATATCTCAGAGGTACTTTTAATGTTTGTCTTTGTTTTGGTAATAGTAAACATGTATTAGATGAATATACATATATTGACATTTTAAATGATGTGGATTCTAGAAAGTCTACTTCTAAGTATTTAATGACTTTTACAAGGGAAACTATGTTTCAGTAATCTAAATTGCAATTTGTCTTCCACTAAGGTTGAGTATATTGTAGTTTTTGAAGCTATCAAAGAACTGTTATGGATGACAAAATTCCTACAAGAGTTGAGTTTTAAGTAGGAGAAATATGTATTTTTTTTTATGACAATCAGAGTGCTAAGTGAGAACTCAACATTTCATTCCAAATCAAAACAAATTGATGTGAGGTATCACTAAATTTGAGATGCATTAGAGATAAAGTTGTTTCAACTTGAAAAGGTACATATTGATGATAATAGCTCTTACATGATGACTAAAGTTTTACCCATGTATAAGTTTGTTGCTTGTAAAAGGTGAGTATGGCTAACTTTCCTACTTGTGCATGAAAGGGGGGTTTGCTGACTTGGTCTTGCATAAGTGGGCACAACCAAGTAAATAAATAAAAAATAACACAAAAAATATATAACAGCAAATATAAATGAGGTTGCTTGCCCACAGAGAAAAGTGAGAAGAAAGATTTTTCTTTTGTCGTTTTTGTCATAATTGGATGGTCGTTTTTTGTTTGATTGTGATGAAAAATTGTAATATATTGTTCACGTCGACAGGTTCTACAATCTAGAGAAGAACTTTTTACACCCATTAATTTTATTAGTAAAAGTTTTTATCTAGACTAGGTTTCGTGGTTTTTTTAACTCTGCTGTAGGGTTTTTCACATAAAAATTCTGGTGTTCTTATGGGTGTGTTTGATTATTATTTTTTTGGTTAAATTATTATTTTGTTGTTGTTGCCCATTTGATTGCATATAGAGGAAAGAAATATTATTTAGCTAGTATTTTATTTTTGTGATTATTTGAATTTTTTCCAATAAATCTTAATTCATAAATAAAAACAAATTGTAAAATAAACCATAAACTAAAAATCATCAAAATTATTGAGGTAACAAGGATCATCCCATCAACATAATGCCATGTCATGATGATTATAATTTGCTTCAACTTCAACATCGATCGATTAATTTACCACAGAGTATTATTATAAAAATAAGGTGGCCATGAACTAGTGTAAACCATGATGTCAATGTTGAGATTAAAAAAAAAAAAAGTCTTTGATTCGCATAAATTTTTTTTTTAATGAATTTTATTTTTATGTAGATATGTCCTAACAATTTGAAAAATACCTCAATATGCTAGTGATTAAGCTGTAGGGGTTTACCTGATGTTTGTTTTTTAATCACTGTTTAGATGCTGCAAGTTCCTAAAATACATCCATGTCCATTTCTTCTTCTGCTTCCTTTCCTTTCCGTACTTGGTGTTCCAGCCTTGGAATTTTTGTCAATTATTTTCCAATTGCAACCTTAATCAATTCAAATTGAACAGTAACCAATGTCTCATCATCCCAATTCACACATGAATCATATCTAGCAGAAAACAAATTGACCATATTCGATTTTACGGATGTTAAATAATTTAAGTGTTTCTTACCATCCTGTAAAGAGAAGGAAAAGGAAAAGGAATTTGTCTTGTCTTGTATAAGCTAATTTTTTCTTAAAAATATGATTGCAATATTATTTAAGAATTTGGTGAATGATAATATAATTAAATTTACAAAATGTGACACTTAACCATACAATGCACTATCTTTTCAGAAGCATAATCAAATTGCCTGCTTCTTCTATATATTTAGACATGCATAAGCATGCAAAGATCATTCCTCGTCCTCAATTCCAAGCACATTCACTTCCAGAAGAATGGCCACTTCGGAGGTCCTTGTTTATATTTTTTGCCGGCGTTGTTCTACGGTAATACTAAACCAAGACCAAACACCGATCCAAGGTCTTATTGATGGTCGGTATCAGGCGTGCATTGTTGTGCCTCCCCATCGCTGTGGACCTTCCACAGGTTCTTGTACGGACTTCATAGATATAGATCGTTCCTGCGGTTCAACTACCCATTCAACTCACAGCTCCAAGTCTAGCGAAAGCAGGCTAGGTTAGAGCCTAGCTTAGCGGAAGTAAGTCAAGTCAGAGCTCCGGATCTAGGAGAAAGAGGTCATGTCAGAGCTTCGGGTCTAGAGCAGAGAGTTAACGTAGGAACTCCATGTTTTTTAATGAATACTTGTCCTTTGTCTCAGTCTTCTATTGGATAAATAACAGTATGTGTCTACCGTACTGATATGTGCTTGAATTGCATCTTTGTATTTATATGTAGTTGGGATTTGAAGAAAATAAAAGTTGCAGATTGTTGCTTGTAAATATTTCATACCTTTTTTTTTTAAATAATTTTAATTCATGGATTTGATTTTTAAATTACACAATATTTTGAGTTCCATATGGAAAGGAATTCCATCATTTCTTAAGAACAATTGGTATTAAAAAGTTTTTGATTGGTAGTGAATCTTTTAATAAAGAGAAAAAGGGTGCAATATGGTACAAATTGTCTAAACTCGAATTAAAAGAGTTGAGTTTGCATCTATAATTGAGCTTGCTTTATAAAACAAATTGAATCTAAAGTAAAATTAATTTCAGGCCAAATTCAAATCGGTTCTTTTATATTCAAACCAATTTCTTTATTTGAGGTCGGTTAAGATTGAATCTAACACTGCAAATTTGGAAAGATAAGCATGGACTAATTCTTGATGTCTGACTATTACCTCTTCCTTAAAATATGGGTCGATACAGTTATTGACCAGTTGCTTGTCGTTTTAGGTTGGTTGTAATAATCTGATTTAAGATAAATAAAAATAAAATAAAAAACCTGAAAAAAAAAGATAGGGGGAAGAGGAAAAAGAAAAGAAAGGAGGAAGAGAAATGATAAAGAGGAAGGGATAGCGCACAGCAGTTCTTAAATTAGAGACAACGTAGCTTGGAAATTTTTCAGAAACAGTGATGTTTTGCTGGTACAAATAATATGTAATTGGAATTTGTTATAAAAATCCGCTGTAATCCAAAAAAGGCAATGAAGAAATTGTTATTCCATTCTCCCTCTTTCTGTCTGTCTGTGTTCTCTAAAAACAAGGGGATTTTTAGTGTCAGTTTTATGAATTATCCTCGTAACAATTATAAATATTCATTAGTTTTGAAATGGGTAAATTTAAAAATTTTACCTTAAAAAATGACAACAAAAAATTTTTTTTTTAATTGCAATAGAAAAAATTTTTATCGATAAATATTATATTATTAACACTTAGATATGTATTTTTGTTCATTTAGAGGACTTTTATCATCCATTGGATATGGTACATATCACATGCCCTATTTTATTTGTTGAGTTGAGCTAATTTAGGTTGAATCCAATCCTAAAGGATACATTGACCTCTTAACTCTATCTTGTGCTTAAACATGATAGAATCATAAAAGGAAAACTCTACAACCGGTATATTTCTTATATATCTTATTACTATTTTCTATAAGAGAATAAGCACTTGTCGTGTAAAACTTTCATCAATAAATTTTCTTGCGCATGTGTGTTTGCAGATTCTGTAGTTCTCTATTTGATGATAAATTCTGTGGTTTTCTATCAAAGTGGTATCAGAGCTACCCTCGGAGTTGGGTTATGGTGAACACCCGGAAGGATTCTAGGCTAGATCAAGTGGAGAAAGGTTTTTTTAGGAAGGGTGGATGGTCTGGAGGCTGAAATTCGATAGTTAAGAGAGGGATGATCAGATGAAAGACCTGTTATCACTGGTCTATCAGAACAACCAATGCAGGACATCTCCTTTGATTTCAAGTACAAGACACTTCATGATGACAATTCTACAGCAAAGTACAAGAGAGGGATTTTGTACACCTTTTGCACTTTCTTGTGGTGTGAATCATGAAATTTCTTAACTACTCTCTCAAACTAATTTAACCGTATTGTTCATAGGAAGTAGTGAAATCATTTCCCTATTATTATTATTATTATTATTATTATTATTATTATTATTATATTCATCATCTGTAGAAATGAAACGTATCATCTTCTCAAACAAGGAGGTATGCAACAAAAGTAGAGAAAAGCCTATATGAATGAGTTCACTGAAATAGAATAATCTGACGAGTCAACAGCTTTCTTGATTATCTAAAGCCTATTGCCCGTAAATTAATGTTGAATGCTGTTGGCAGGTCAAAACCAAACTCAAAGGTCACCAAAATCGAATCACAGGGCTTGCATTTTCCCAAACTTTAAATGCATTGCATTTTCACAGGGCTTGACCAGTTAAGAGTAAAACTTACTAGAATGAATTTTTTATGGATAGTATGCTAGAAGCCTTGTCCTTGTGCATGGCTTATGAAACTTTGATGGAAGTTTGATTGCTAGTGCTGCAACATGTCTAAGTGTGAGTTCATCAATGCAGTCCTTGTGAGTAGTATAATCTATATAAGCTTCAGTCGTCATTGATTACTGTACCTCTATCACTGATTTATTAAATCAAAATAAGGTTGTAATGACGTGATGAATACATTCATGTTTACAATACAATGATAAAAAATATATTTACATTTTTAATATAATCATAATATATACAAGTTATAGATACACATACTCACCTATTAATTATAATTTATTAATAAAGTTTATAAATATATTATTATTTACTAATAGATTATTAATATATTTACATTTGCATTATAATTACAATAAATATATTTATATTTTTAATAAATTTATAATAAATACAAGTTATAAATATACTCATCCATCCATTAGTTATAATTTATTAATAAACATCATAAATATATTTACATTTACAATACAATAATAATAAATATATTTAACTTTTTAATACAATTATAATAAATACAAGTTATAAATATACTCATCCATCCATTAATTATAATTTATTAATAAATATCATAAATATATTTACATTTCCAGTACAATCATAATAAATATAATTATAAATGCATTTATAAAAAAAGTTGTAAATACTCCTAACCACAAATTTTAAATTATTAATATATATTATAAATATATTTACGTTTTCAATATCATTTACAAGTTACAAATACATTCACCAATTAATTATAAATATATTTACGTTTTCAATACATTCATAATAAATATGAGTTATAAATACACACCTATCCACCAATTTTAATATATTAATAAATATTGTAGATACATTTACATTTCGAATACTATTATGATAAATACAAGTTATAAAGATTACCACTCATCTATCCACCTACAAATTCATTTACCTATCATTATAAATATGCAAAAAAATATAAATAAAATTAATTTTGCTATAGTAACGAGTGGAACTCAAGCTCATGCTTTGGCTATAGGAGTTGAACTACTATGTCATGTCCTGACATATTTAATTTAGTTGGTAATTCACATGATAATGTTTAATAGATAATCATCTTTTTAGTGTTAGTTTTATGAATTATTCTCGTAAAAGTTATAAATATTCATTAGTTTTAAAATGGGTAAATTTAAAAATTTTACCTTTCAAAATGACTACAACAAAAATTTTCTAATTGTAATAAAAAAATTTTGTATCGATAAATATTGGAGTATTAATACATAGACATGTATTTTGTTCGTTCAGGGGACTTGTATCATTCATTGGATTTGGTACATATCACATGCCCTTTTCATTTGTTGAGTTGAGCTAATTTAGGCTGAATCCAATCCTAAAAGGATACATTGACCTCTTAATTCTATCTCGAGCTTCTTGACTCTGAAGGCCATTTGACGGTGAAGTGGTTGTTGCTTTAAACATGATAGAATCATAAAAGAAACGCTCGAGGCATTTCTGGAGGCGAAGGAGGGAGATTGAGTACACGTAAAGTTTATTGAATAGATGAGTCAAAAGGATTAGATGCCTGCCATTAAGAACCTAAAAATTTTCATTAAAAAATGTGGAAGAGATGGTTACTGCTTGTCTGCAGCAGCTGGTGCATATCAGAGATGTCTTAATTCATGAGCTTCTGCTACCCTTTCTGCTTCATGAACTGTTGCTGGTAACAGTTTCGACTATATTGGTACTAATTTGAATTGCACTTTTATATATATATATATATATACACAGTTAATTTATGTTTTAATTTGTTTTGTGGTGGATTATAATCTTGATTATGGATTGTAATTTACTTTGTATGGAGATATTTAAATTTGATTCAGCTACTCTCGTAAAATATTGGACCTTGGTCGATATAAAATACCTGAGAAATGTTAAAACTCACGTATCGATCATACCCTAATCTAAATATTAATTTTAATTCATAAAAAAACAAGTTGTAAAATAAAAATACGATCGTCAAGATTATTCAAGTAACATAATCTTATGTCATGATGACATGGGATTATGTTACTTGAATAATTTGAGTGTGATTGTTTATTTAAAACAAATAGCATAATCCTATGTCATGACTTATATAACAATACTAAATCAATGAAAGACTGCTGATCTAAATATAGTAATTTTTATTACAACTCAGATTTTAACCTAATCTGATTTCATAACATAATCTTAAATAAAACAAATTGTCAAAGCTATTTTATTAGTTAACTGTGACTTCATCAATATAGTTCTAGTTAATCTTAAATAAAACAAATTGTCAAAGCTATTTTATTAGTTAACTGTGACTTCATCAATATAGTTCTAGTGCATAGTATAATCTATAAGCTTCAGTTGCCATTGATGACTCTATATGAACTTCACTTGCAATTCATTAATCTATCACACTATATTAAAATAAAATTGATGTTGCAATGACATAGCATAAACCATGATATCTATTGATTAATAAGAACTCCTTAGTCCTTGGTAAGCCTTTGAAGGAAAAGAAATGGCTTAATTATGCCATCCATGTAGGGGTAAAACCTTAACAACTTGAAGCAACAACAATGTTTGTTAATTTACATATAATATTGAAGTTTATTGATTCACATTGAATATCGAAAATTGTCACAATTGAGTATTGTCACAACTCACACCAAATGCATTAATCAAATCAAACAACAAAACCTTAACAACTTGAATTTATAGTACTTAAAAACCACTTATTGATTGGAATCGACAACCACTTTGTCTAAAAGGCACAATGCATAATGAGTTGTACGTAGTTTGGGCTTATTAACTATTGGAAAAAATCCAAATAATCACAAAAATAAAACCACCAATGGAATAATATTTTTCCCTTTTTTGTGTAATCAAACGAGTAATGACATCAAAATAATAATTAACCACAAAAAATAATATTCAATAACACCTACAAACACACTAGAATTTTTACATAGAAAACCCCACAAAGCAAAGATGAAAAACCAAATGACCAAATCGATATAAAAAACTTTCACCAATAAAATTAATGGGTACAATAAGTTCTTCTCTCAAAGACTATCAACATCAACAACATCCCTAATGAAGGTGGATATCAACAAATAAACATAAATTCAAATAAAGTTCACCTATCAAAACTAACCAACGAAGAAGACAAATAAAAATTAGCTCCATTCACATTGTAGAACTCATCATTGTAAACAACATATTAAAATTTCATCACAATCAGGCAAAAATTGGTCATCTGATCGACGCAATGTGTTGATTGATCAATTTTTCTTCACCATAAAAATCCAAAAGAAAAAGAGGCTACTTTTTCTTTCTTTTCTACTCTTGCCACCAACAAGTTTAGGTGTGTGTGTGTGTGTATATATATATATATATATTTAATTTGGCTTGGTTAGGCCCACTTATAGTGAGACCTAGTCAACCAATCTCCCTCTCACGCATAAGTGAGGAAGACAATCACAACTTAGTAAGTCATTTTCAATGAAGTGTAACATCCCAGGTTTTTCAGAAAAGCCCTTAAGGGTAGAGTTCTGGGGTTTGAAATAAGTTCAGGAATAGGGTGGGGGTCTTGGAGAGTTCAGGGGTGAGATGGTAGTTTTTCAGAGCTGAGTGGCCTTCGTATGATGCTTTTAGAGAGGTTTCAATCATGCGAAGCGCGGGAAATGAATTTTCTTTATTTTCCCCGGTGCACTCCCGTGCACAGTGCCCTGCACGCCCATGCAGGTGGGTAGCAGGAGAGAGAGACGGGAGATTAATAGATTTCTCACCTAGCAGTTTCCCATTTTCAGCCAGTGTTTCTTTGTTCTCAGCAGCTCCCAACCCTAGAGCAGATTTTCAGCTTCCAGCAGCTCCCAATCCAGCTAGAGAGACTAGAGATTAGTTTGGGTTAGAGTTTTCCAGCAGCCATGGCGAGAGGTAAGTGTTTCTTACTCTCTCTTTTGTTCCCAGCTTGTTTGATGTTGTTGGAAACGTGTGTTTCCATTTCCAGTTTGCTATGATATGTTTGTATAATGATGTATGCTGATGAGATGATGATTATGTGATGATTTTCCACCTAGAATGCATGCTTGCTTTGCTTGTGTGTGTTAGTGAGAGAAAATATGAGTTTTCATGGTGGATTCAGCAGTTTTGGATGGATGATGAAATTGATGATGGATATGTGCTCATAGAAGTGCCTTGTATGTGTGTTTCAGTTTAATTTCAGTTTAGTTGAGAATCGGATGAGCTCCTACGCATTTCAGGTGAGCCTTGTCTGAGCAGGACAAGGCGCATGGTCGTGTGCCCTTGTTCCTGCAAGGACACGGTCGTATGCACTTCGTGCACACGGGCTGAAATGCTTGGGACACGACCGTGTGTCCTGAGGGACACGGTCGTGTGTCTGTTTTACACAGGAAAGGGTCAGATTTTCTAGAGGCTTGCATAGCCAGGCACACGACCGGGGCATGGTCCCGTGTGTCTGGGTACACGCCCGTGTGCCCGTGCCTAGCACGACCGTGTGTGTGAGTGCACGCCTGTGCGTTTTCCCTTGCATGCCCGTGCGTTCAGTAAATTTTTCCCAGAAAAGGCAGAAAATGATTTATAAAGGTTTGGTAATCCATCCAAGGGCTAATAATCATCAGATAACTCAGTATTCAGATAAGAATGCAGCATATGCATATCATAGCACAACATATAGTCTGAAAGAGGATCCAAGGATCTAAATTCAGTAGTTTCAGCATTCAGAACCCAATGTATGGGTTACAATTTAGGGTGAACTCGAGGGGGCATCTGTGGGACCCAGCTTTCTGACACCAGTCAGACTGCTCAACAGCATATCAGTATTCAATTTTCTAGCCAGTAGCTAGAATGTTCAGCCCACTTAGCCAAGATGTCGAATCCCTGTGTTCATCAGCTTGATCAACACAGCAGGTACCTTCGAATACATTCAGATAGATTCAGATGCATGCATCATCAGCAGTTATTTCCAGTTTAGCATGGTATGACATCCACATCATGGTATGACTAATTAATAATCAGATAATCAGTAATCAGTAATCAGATAACAGCATAACCAGTTTCAACATCAGCAAGCGACTAGATGTATGGATAGGGTCGAGGCCAAGTTTGTGTGTCTGTGTGTTGCTTGCTTGGGCGGGGGAAGTAAGGAATGCTTACTAGGTGATCTTTATCACTCATCCCTTTCCTTCTTCCTTCCTTTTCAGGTCAGTTTGCTGCTAGCGAGGAGCGGGTGGACTGAGGTTTGCGGGAGAAGACCCCACACACAGATGCAGTTGTACTTTATTTTCAGTTTGGACATGTTGGGTCTTGTAAATGTTTTTCATGTAATCAGATGTACAGAACAATGTAAGAACTGTGTATATGTATGAGAAAGGCCAGTATTGGCTCATTGTATATTTCATTTTCAGTTCAGCTTCCGCTTGTAATGTAAATTAGTTCAGCAGGTTTCTTTTTCTTAGGATTTCCGTCGCGGGTACCCGATTTTCAGTTATGTTAATAAAAGAAACAGTATTTCTCAGCAGCAGGGGTACTCGTGGCGGCGGGTCTTACATGAAGTATTTGGGATCGACAAAACAAATTCTTGGTATGAGGATCTATCAGGATAGGAAGAATGCAAAGTTGTGGTTGTCACAACAAAGCTACATTCAGAAGGTTCTCGATAAGTATAACATAAGCAATTCCAAACTTGTATGCTTTCCACTTGTAGGTCAGTTTAAGTTAAGTGTTCAACAATGTCTTTCAAGTGGGAATAAAAAAGAGGTGATGAAGAAAGTGTTTTATGCATCCACAGTTGGTAGTTTGATATATGTTGTGGTGTGTACAAGGTCTGACAATACTCATGTTGTTAGAGTTGTTAGTCGATATCTCTTAAATCTTGGAAAGGAATACTGGTTTACAATAAAATGGATTTTCAGATATCTCAGAGGTACTTTTAATGTTTGTTTTTGTTTTGGTAATAGTAAACATGTATTAGATGGACATACAGATATTGACATTTTAAATGATGTGGATTCTAGAAAGTCTACTTCTAAGTATTTAATGACTTTTACAAGGGAAACTATGTTTTGGCAATCTAAATTGCAATTTGTCTTTCATTAAGGCTGAGTATATTTTAGTTTTTGAAGCTAGCAAAGAACTGTTATGGATGAAGAAATTCCTACAAGAGTTGAGTTTTAAGCAGGAGAAATATGTCTTTTTTTTTATGACAATCAGAGTGCTAAGTGAGAACTCAACATTTCATTCCAAATCAAAACAAATTGATGTGAGGTATCACTAAATTTGAGATGCATTAGAGATAAAGTTGTTTCAACTTGAAAAGGTACATATTGATGATAATAGCTCTTATATGATGACTAAAGTTTTACCCATGTAGAAGTTTGTTGCTTGTAAAAAGTGAGTATGGCTAACTTTCCTACTTGTGCATGAAAGGGGGATTTGTTGACTTGGTCTTGCATAAGTGGGCACAACCAAGTAAATAAATAAAAAATAACACAAAAAATATATAACAACAAATATAAACGAGGTTGCTTGCCCACAAAGAAAAGTGAGAAGAAATATTTTTCTTTCGTCGTTTTTGTCATGATTGGATGGTCGTTTTTTGTCTGATCGTGATGAAAAATTTTAATATATTGTTCACGTCGACAGGTTCTACAATCTAGAGAAGAACTTTTTGTACCCATTAATTTTATTAGTAAAAGTTTTTTATCTAGACTAGGTTTCGTGGTTTTTTTAACTTTGCTACAGGGTTTCCCACATAAAAATTCTGGTATTCTTGTGGGTGTGTTTGATTATTATTTTTTTGGTTAAATTATTATTTTGTTGTTGTTGCCCGTTTGATTGCATATAGAGGAAAAAAATATTATTTAGCTGGTATTTTATTTTTGTGATTATTTGAATTTTTTCCAATAAATCTTAATTCATAAATAAAAACAAATTGTAAAATAAACCATAAACTAAAAATCATCAAAATTATTGAGGTAACAAGCATCATCCCATCAACATAATCCCATGTCATGATGATTATAATTTGCTTCTACTTCAACATTGATCGATTAATTTACCACATAGTATTATTATAAAAATAAGATGGCTATGAACTAGTGTAAACCATGATGTCGATGTTAAGATTAAAAAAAAAAAGTCTTTGATTCGCATAAAAGTTTTTTTCAATGAATTTTATTTTTATGTAGATATGTCCTAACAATTTGAAAAATACCTCAATATGCTAGTGATTAAGCTGTAGGGGTTTACCTGATGTTTGTTTTTTAATCACTGTTTAGATGCTGCAAGTTCCTAAAATACATCCATGTCCATTTCTTCTTCTGCTTCCTTTCCTTTCTGTACTTGGTGTTCCAGCCTTGGAATTTTTGTCAATTATTTTCCAATTGCAACCTTAATCAATTCAAAATGAACAGTAACCAATGTCTCATCATCCCAGTTCACACATGAATCATATCTAGCAGAAAACAAATTGACCATATTCGATTTTACGGATGTTAAATAATTCAAGTGTCTCTTACCATCCTGTAAAGAGAAGGAAAAGGAAAAGGAATTTGTCTTGTCTTGTATAAGCTAATTTTTTCTTAAAAATATGATTGCAATATTATTTAAGAAGGAATTTGGTGAATGATAATATAATTAAATTTACAAAATGTGACACTGGACCATACAATGCACTTACTATCTTTTCAGAAGCATAATCAAATTGCCTGCTTCTTCTATATATATATAGACATACAAAAGCATGCAAAGATCATTCCTCGTCCTCAATTCCAAGCACATCCACGACCAGACTAATGGCCACTTCGCAGGTCCATGTTTATATTTGTTGCCGGGTTTGTTCTATGGAAATACTAAACCCCGTTAGATTATGTACAGATCTACCAAGAGGATTTAGAACACATGTTCTGACAAGATAAGAACATTTGAAGGTTGCTTAAAAATATGTATTATTCATTGCACAAGAAATTAGATTCTTACAACCAAGTTCACTGTCAAATGGCCTTCAGGAGTCAAGAAGCACAAGATAGAATTAGAAAGGTCCTTGTGTCCTACAAAAGTTAAAGGTAACACCAATTCTCGAAAAACCATTGAAATTTCATAACAATTCAGCTAGGTATATAATGGAAAATCAGTATGGTTGATTAAGAACGGATTATGTCAATTCATAAATAGAGTTACCTTCCGCGCTTAACGATGCCACTGATATCATTAATGATGGTTATTTTAACTTGATTTGACTCTAAACCTATAGGCTTCCGAAGGACCTATAAAACAACCTTACAATTTCAACTAACCAATAAAATAATTCAAAACTTCAAGTAAGCTGCATCTTAAACAACTTTCAACAATGAAAAATCTAACGCAAGGACTAACTAAAATTGCCTGTAATAAAATTTTAAACATCATTTACAGCCAGAAAAGCACCTATATGAATTCAATTTATGGCTCAACAGATGATGAGAAAAAGCAAATTTATAAGAGAACTCCACAGAGGTCAGAGGGGCTTTCTCTGAACGATCTCACAATTGGCTTCCAATCTTATATCTCACCTCTACAGTTGGCAACTCTACAAAGATAAAACATTAACTGTTAAACACATAGCAGACAACCACTGCATACAAATCTATTCCCTCCGAGAAACAGAAAACATATGACATCAACGATCTTAGCATTGAAAAAATAAAGTAAAACCAATATGCACAAAGCAAGTTAACACTAGGTTAACAGTTCACTTAATTGGACTGGTTTAAAGTGAAGTACGTTTTCTCAACTAGATGTTGATTTTAAATATCAAAAGGCAAACTTTATTCCAAGCCAAAAGAATTACAACATGTTACTTCAATTAGCTTATAAATACTTCAATTAAGTAGATTTCTTCCAAAAGTGAAGTACATTTGTTCAATGGTGAGCTCAAACTTCATGAGATCACGATTAAAAAACCAAAAAAGGAGAAGAATTGAGCTTTCAGTAAGCATATTAAGTAAACTTACAAGCTTGCGTGGAACCCAGAACCAATTATAACAACAGTACTACAATCAAGCACATTCTTTTGATATCTGAAAAGTCATTTGTAAAACAAAACCACAGTAAATAAACTCATATAATTTAATATGAGATTATGAATAAAATTGAATTTGACAAATAATATTACAAATTAGTTGAACAGTGGAAAGGAGAAAAATGGAAAGATTGTGTCCAAAGATACAAAAATTAATGAACTCCATTATGCATACAAAGTCTGTTGGCACAGTTATTTTATAGCTTACTTGAGAATGTAAAGTGTCACAGGCTTAGGTTTTAACTTGCGAAACATAACACCGTGCGGCACTTGTCTTGAGCTTTCTCAAACAAATTAGTCTTAATTCAACTTGCTAGTCTACATGAAAGCAACAACCAATGGTTATTTCCCTTGAATGGGGCATCAAAAATAATGGATAGGCAACTGAGAACGCCTAATCAGACAATCGACAAGATGACACAAATCACAGAAATATCTCACAATTACATTGGCACACATAAACGCAACCAATAAACAAGAGTCACACACAGACAATAAGGAGTCACAATAAATTTGGAAGAATCAGACAACTCCTTTAATTAATAACTCAACAGATACATTGTTGATAACGGATAAGGGGCATGGGCATCTGCCAAGCAACAAAGCTAACTCTAAAGACAAACAACTGTTATCTCTCTTAACCTTAAGCCCTTTGGCGTGGTCTGGTGTGAGACTAATCACTCCTCTCTAAAGAGGTCTATAAGGCTTTGTCAATATGGCGAAAGGAAGCTATAGGTAGATTTAAGCAATCATATCCCCTTCCGTACAATGAGTTTTTGCAATTCTGACTTTACAATCCTATTTCTAGTACTATAATTACATGGTGTAGAAAAAGTTTCAAGACTAGGAATGTCTAGGATTAAAATGGCCACTCCCTCGTACAACTTGAACTAGCACTCCCTTACGTTCTCCCCCGCTCAATTTGTCAACGTCCTCGTCGACTTGGCATTCTTGAGGTTGGTACTCCACTCTATATCAATGCAATGAACTTTGGCTGCAAGAAACTCTTTGAACATGATTGCAAACGCTTTTAAGTCTATTCCTTTCACCTAGTTTTTCTCTTCGTCGCCAAGATTCTTCCATTTGATGAGATACTCTCTACGGATGCTGTGACTAATTCTGACAATGCAATCTTCAAGAACATTCTCCACTTCTCACTCTTGCATAAGTTGAAGGTTGATGGCTAGTCGAGGTCCTTTCCTATAGCTGTGATCTTCTAGATCGGCATAGAACGACTTCAATTTGTTGACATGGACTACAAAGTGGACCTACATCCACGAGAGTGTCTCTACCTTGTATATTGTGTACCCAACTCTTTTAATGACTTTGACCTCTCATACTTCTGAATAAGTCGTTTATCTTTTCTCTAGATAATGAGAATCTACTCAAGAAGTAGCTTTGACTAAAACCATATCTCCTTATTTGAATTGAAGTGGTCTATGCTCTGTGTCGGCCATTTATTCATGTGTTTAGCCCTTTTTTCTAAACAAACTTTACCTAATTTTGTGTGTTTTTTTTATTCTCTATTAAAAGCCTAGGCCTTTGGACTCCTCCCACTATAAGGACTATTAAGAGTGCAAAGCATTAATGGTTGTTAACCAATCATGATCTCAAAGGCACTTCTATCCATGGATGAGCTCTTTTAGCTATTGAGCAACATTTAACAAGTTTGTTCATTCCCTTTGACTTGCATTGACAAAATGCCTAAAATACTCCTCCAACATCCTATTTTACCATTTTGTCTGTCTTTTTGCTTAAGGGTGATAATTGATAGAGAAATTTAAGCTTGACCCCATGATTCAAAATAATTTTATCCAAAAACTCCTAGTAAATCTAACATCTGCGCTAACCAAGCTCTTAGAAATTCCCCATAATTTCACTACATTTATGAAAAACAAACTGATAGTCTCTTTAGCTAAACAATTCTTTGAAGTAAGGATAAAGGTAACATACTTTGCAAATCGATCAATCACCACTAAGATAACATCTATTTATCAAACTTTGGAAAGTCTTGTGATAAAATCAAGAGAAACACTCTTACAAGGTCATTGCAATATGGCTAAAGGTTCCAATAACCCAACGGCCTTTTGTCTCTCTACCTTATCCTGTTGGCAAACCACACAGATCCTAGTATAGTCTCTCATGTCTTCCTTCATGTGATGTTATAAGTAACCATGTTGGATCAATGTAAAGGTGCACTTTACCCATAGAGCATTATAACACTCTTTCAACACTTGCTTTCTTAAATTCTTAACCCCAAGCACATACACTTACACTCTTATTGTCATTACTAGTGCATTGTTCGTCCAAAGATGTCTTGTCTGCCCTTCTCTAATCAATTTCATAAGCAATACTGCTTGAGGATCTTTCTCTAAACTTTCCTTGATCAGTTGCTTCAATAAAATAAAGGTCCAACTACCTTTGCAACGAGACTCCAGAGACACTACAGCAAGGTCCCTCTTGCCGCTTAAACCATCTGTCACTAAGTTGTTCTTCCCTATTTTATATTCAAAGTGGAAATCTAACTTACCCTAGGACTTTTGCCATTGTGCCTGCTTTGGAGTTAGTTGTGGTTGAAAGAGGAAATGGGTAACTACTATGTTATCCATCTTCACAATGAATCTTGATCCCAACACACAATGTCTCCAGGTCCACTGACAATGGACCACTACCAATAGTTCCCTTTCTTAAGCAGTATACTTTTGCGTAATATCTTTTAAGTTTTTTACTTTCAAAAGCTACTAGATGACCATTTTGTAACAACACTCCCCCTAAGGCATAATCTAATGCATTTGTTTGAATCTTGAAAGGTTTAGTCACATTGAAAAGGGCCAATACAGCATCTTATGTAATCACTTGTTTTAGGCTTTGAAATGCCTAATCACATTTTGTGCCCTAACACCATTTCTTGTTCTTCTTTAAGAGGTCCATTAAAGCAACAATTTTCATGAGTATCCTTCTACAAGACATCAATAGTAATTTGTCAATCCAAGAAAATATTTTAACTCTCTAAGCCCTGAAGGGGTCTTCCAATTTTTTAATTGACTCGATCTTCTACTAATCCATTGCAATTCTTCCTTGTTCTATGATATGGCCTAAGAATTTAATGCGAGTTTGTGCAAATGCACACTTATCCTTTTTCAAATATAGTTGATTTTCCCTTAAGTTCTCTATTACTTACTTCAAGTGCTTACAATGCTCTTCTAACGATGAGCTATAGACCACGATATCATTCAAATAGACTACTATAAACTTGTGCAAATATTCCCTAAATATCTGGCTCATCAAAGTATAAAATATGGCTAGGACATTGGTCAAATCAAAAGGCATGACTAAAAACTCTACACCCCATATCTGGTAACATATGACGTATTGGGCTCATCCCCCTCTGCAATCCTAACCTACTGATATCCCGATCTCAAATCTAGTTTGGTAAATGACAGTGTTGAGTTTATCAAACAAGTCTACTATTAAGGGAATTGGATATCTATTTCAGACTGGTATGAAACTAGTCACTCTTCTCTAAAGAGACTTATAAGACTTTGCCAACATGACAGAAGGGAATAATAGGTATGTTTAAGTAATCATGCTCCCCTCTCATACAATGAATTTTTACAATTCCAACTTTAAAACCCTATTTCTAGTACTATAATTACATGGTGTAGAAAAAGTTTTAGGACTGAAAATGTCCCAGATCAAAATGGTCACTCCCTCCCGCGACTTGAACTAGCACCCCCTTACATAAAGCTTCGATTGTTTCTAATTCCCATTCAAGTGAAACATTTTCAAGACCTTTGCTCATGAAGAAAACAAAAGAGTACCCTCTTATCAATTAAATCAAAACTTCCCTTGTCAACTATTGGCAAAAATAAAAGCACTGTATATTCATCTATTGAACAAAACAGAACTCTATAGAAATCCAAATCCATAAGGAAATAGAAATTATAGCAAAAATTAGATTTTGGACAATTAAGCAAACAAATTTGGAAGCCAAATACTAGAGCAGACTTGCAAGAGCTATTGCTATGAACGAAGCCATTGTCGTTTGCCACTAGAGTGGAGACACCTAACTCTACAATGAAATTTTAAGATTGACTAATATCACTAAAGTTCTCCTTAAGATTATTTTGTCCCTTTAAATTTTAATTAATATCAATATATCTAGCCCTATAAGTTTTTAATCAATTGATTTTTTGGATAATATCACACACTTACCATATGATTTTACAACTTGCTATCATGTCCATGGGAATCTTTCCTGTAACTTTAAATTATTTGTAATTTTGGAGAACAATACATAAATATAATTGTAAAACAAAGAAGGCCTAAATAAATTTAATTGTACATAAATTGTATGTACTTGGAGAATTTTAATTAAACTCAAAATCAATAATAAAGAACATTAAGGATTGAAAGGTATTAATTCAATGAAGGAAAACAAAAAATTCTACCAAAAAAATATTGCTAAATAAATGAATACGTACTATTTTGTAGTTGTTGTGTAACCGAATTAAGGTCATCTGCACAAGCTTCGTCATTCACCTTTTGTAACCTTGGCATGTATAAGCCTTCTCTAGAGAAAGTCTTCATCTTGGAGCATTTCCACACCCATAATGATTCCAAGAATGGAAATTTTAAGATGTAATTCCCAGAACAGAAACATGCAAGACTTTCTAAATCAATCAATGACAACTCCTTCAATTTCTCAAAGACAATTTCATCCTTTTCTACATCTCCTTCATTTGCTAATACTTCTGTCATCATTTCACATCCTCTTACTAATAAATTTTCCAAACACACCAGACTTTCGGCTGTCGACAATGTCATTAAATTTTGCATTCCATTACAATGTTTTACCCCCAAAGACCTTAGATTTTTAAAACATGATAAAGGTGGCAACAAAGTTGTCAAATTGTGACAATATTCCACCTTTAAAGATTGAATATTTTGAAGAATTGATTTGAACTGAAAGTCTTGTTTCCAAATACACTTTAAATTAAAAAGTCCTTGCAATTTTAGAACTTTCAATTTTGGAAGTATTCCAACATATTCCTCACCTTCTCCACATGTGAATACCTCTTTGTATGAATTCATTTTCAATATGAGGTTTTCAAGACTGGTAAATTTTATAAGCATATGAATTGGAATATATGCATATTCGTCCTTAATCAATTCAAGAGTTTCTACTCTGCCAAAGTTCTCTTCGAGTTCTTCTTGCCAAATTGACTTGATATCTCTTCCACTTAATGTCAATCTCTTCACATCGGAGTTAACCTAAAGAAAAATCATGCCAATAAAATTAAAATTAATATCTCCTTTGAAACATATAATAATTTTATATATATTAAAAAGGAACAAGGATAAAGAAAAGAAAAGATGAATTGATGGTTATTAGAATTTTCTCAGAAAAATATGGGGAATCATTTGTATCCTGGTAGTGAAGGGAGGTGTGAAAGTGTGTGGTGGAAACTGGTTCAACAATAATGCCCAGCAAATACACTTGCAAGGTCAACATTGTTTAAAACAAAAAAAATTATAATTAACACTAAAAATATATTATTCTTAAAAAATATTCTGTTTAAACTAATTAGTTGAATAAATACCTCTTCTTTCTGCTTTTGTTGTATATTCAAGTCATTCTCCCCATTCTCTACTACCTTTGTTGCATAATTGTAAATGACTTTGTATGACTTTGGTGTGGATAAGCTTTCTTGACAAGTATCTTCAAATTAGGGCAACCTTTTATAATTAACTCTTTCAAAGATGGAAAATTAAAAGAGTAATTCTCAGAGCAAAAGCATGCGAGACTTCCTAAATATTCAAGTGACAACTTGTTCAAACTGTTAAAAACAATTTCAGTTTCTACTATCTCAGTCAGCATTTCACAATTTGATATTCTCAATTCTCTCAACTGCACCAAGCTTCTAACCACTGAAGGCGTAATAAACTTCATTATGAATCTGCTACAATAACTTACCCACAGAACTTTAAGATTATGGAAAGAAACTGAGAATGGCACTAGACACATCAATCTGGTATTGTAATCTACATTTAGAACTTCAAGATTCGGAAGATCAAAAAGGCTCTGAATATCTTGTATCGATTGTATAATAGTTGGAGCTCTATCACATTATCAAATCTTTCAAGGAGTCAAAGTGGAATAATTATTAGTACTAAAATTGATAATCATTATAAGTGTCAATAGCATTATTGGTTTGAAATATGTGTTGAACTAACTTTAATAACCTTAGGGAGGCCCAATTTGAAAGATAAAACTATTTCAAACAAGGCAGAGATATATACTATCAGCCAACAAAAGTAAGGTAGTCCACACGGTTTAAAAAACTTTTTTAGTTTTTTTATTATTTTAATAACAAATTTTATCTCTATAATGAATTATTAAAATGAAATAAAATTTCTTATTATTCACAAATAATTTAATATTTTTAATTAATCATCTGTAAGGAATTTTATTTTTTACCTTTATTATTTTTCTGTAAGAGACAGGGATTAAATTTTTAGAAGCTTAAAGCTTTATTGCTGCGGAGTCAATTGTTTTGAATTTATGTAATATAATATAAAATAAAATAAAAAGGAATAAAATTGGATTCTTGTACCTTTTGTTCCAAGCACAAAGAATTTGGCTCCAACGTGAACACCTTAAATTTGTCACAACCTTTCACCACCAACTCTTTCAAATTTGGCCATTCCAAAGTATGCATTCCAGGATAGATATCTGTAAACTTCGGTAGAAATTCAAGCTTCAATTTGGTTACCTGCGGAAAGAATAAATTGCCAGCTGCTTCTGTTTCATCTTCTGCAGCAACAATTCCCTCCAAAACTGTACAAAACGCTATCTCAATGTATTGGAGTTGCTGGAGGCTTTTGATAATGGTAGAAGGAAACACATATTTTATTTTTGTACATCTCCACAACTTCAATTCTTTCAAATTTTCAAAGGAGGAAGTTGGAAGTTGGTTGTCCCATATCTTTATAAAAGTAATATCCTCCAATTTCAATACCATTAAATCAGGAAAGATAACCTACAACCACAACCAAAGTTAAACATTGTTTCACTATTTAAATCACTAATAAAAAAGTCGCAAGAAAGAATATTACAACTATATATTAATAAATGAGAATAAATCTAAAAGAAAATAATAAAATATATAATAGAAAAGTACAAAAGTTATAGTAAATTAAACCTTATTGTTAAAAAGCGGTGTAATTTCATTGGAATGAAAACTGTCATCACGTAAACATGTAGATAAGTGTAAGAATTCAACATTCTTCATTCCATATAATTCTTCTATGTAAATGGTACGATTGAATTCCAATTTCAATATCCTCAAATACTCACGTTTGCCATTCATTGGATATGGGTATAACGAAAACCCTACTGATATTTTGTACCTTTTAAGCTCGTTGGAAAAGAAATGTTCAGGCAAAACCTTACTATCTTTAATTTCCAATTCTAAACTGGTGAGGCTAGACAAGAGCTTCAATTCCTTAAGTATTTCAATCTTCCACTGAATATGACATCCCTTCATATAAAGTTCTTCCAATTGGGATAATTTTGATATCACATTTGGAGCAATAACTTCCAACTTCCAACAATTGGTTAAATCTAACAACCTTAATTGAGTCAATTGACCCATTTCTATTGGCAACTCCTCAATACCAATGTGTCGCAAACTAAGGATTTTTAGCTTCTTAAGCCTTCCAATCATAACAACATCTTCAATTTGGCTATGATCTAAACACAATGTCTGAAGGTTTGTCAGAAAATCAATTGATGATAGCAATGACAATGGTTGTAGTCTAACTAAATTTAAAACCCTAAGCTTCGACATCACTTTAAAGAAATCATTTGGAATTTTGAAAGAAGAGTTCCTTATATTGGTCATGGAAAAATATTCCAGATTTGGACAATCCAAATCGTTAGGCCAAAGCTGACTAATAATAGTACTATCACCATATAAGGAGATTTTTGTGCATTTCTTAAACTTATCTCTATCCTTCCATTCTCGTTCAACATCATTTCTTGTTGTAAACACATGGTGATCCACATATGCAATTGTTATAGCAACATGACGAATAACATCATGCATAGCAAATCGTCCGCTTTCGAACCCATCAAGTAACATACAAGCATCTTTGAGGTCACGAACCAATTTATCTAGTCTATCTCGTGCATCTTCCATCGTCAAGTTAGCTCTTTCAAGTATATCCAAACACATAACATGTTTTAGCAAGTCTGAAATAGAAGCATTATTTTCCAACAGACTAGAAATTAAAAAAATTTTCTTAAGTTCATCATCTCTTAAATACTTGTAACTTAAACCAATCTTTATGTATTCCTTCTCTAGTAAACCTGTGAACTTTGCAGGTGAAGGTGCTCTCAAATCTTGCAATGCAACCTTCCAATCAGATGGATGCCTTTTGTTTTTCAATGCTTTTGCTATTGTACATATGACAATAGGCAACTGCTCGCATTCATTGCAAACATCATTCGGTAGAGAATGCAATTCACGTGTTTGAATAACATTGCCTGCAAAGTGATATAATACTTACTTTAATATTTTATTATCCATATCAAAGTACAACAAATAATTTAAACAAAGAACTAAAATGTGCAAAGTAAGAAAAAAAAAAAATAAGTGAAAATTCTATAATACACCTGCCATTTTGGTGAAAAGAGTCCAAGCTTCTTCTTGATTTAAAATGCCCATCCCAAAATTATGTGTGCAATCCATTTTCTCCAACACATCTAAGTTTCTTGTTGTCAGAAGAAGTTTATTTCTTCCACGATCAGCTCTGGAAGGAATTCCAAATGTTGTTGTCAAATCTAGAGTTTCCCAAATATTATCTAGAATTAGAAGGATATTCTTGTCCTTCATTCTTGTATATAGCTTATTTGCCATTTCACTCTCATTTTCAAATTTCAGACCCAACTTGTCTGCAACTGTTCTTTGAATCCTTTTTATATCAAGAATTTCTGATATCTGCAAAGCAAAAAAAACAATAATAAAATGGAATAAAATAAAAAAGATAGCAACATGAAAATCTTCAATTCATGTTACCTCAACAAAAACAATCTCCTCAAATAGTTTTTCCTTCTCAACTTTTCGACCGAGTTCCTGCACAAGAGTGGTCTTCCCGAGACCACCCATCCCGTATATACCAACCATGTAGACATTCTCATCATTTAAAGCATCCCATACATTCTTCTCAATGGAGCTTCTTGATTCAAAACCCAAATAATTTTCACTAGATCTAAGCCAGATGTCCGGTGGATTAGTAGGAAAGGAAACTGTGCCCAATTCCCTTTCTTGCTGGAGGAGCGAATCAATATCATCCCACCTTAGTTTGAATGCTTTCTTGCTCTGTTTGTAGGAGGTAATGAAGTTGGGGCACAACCCCTTGAAACATCGCGGGCTGTTTGCTTTCTCTTGAATCAACTGCTCTGCTTCATTAATCTTCTTCTCCACACCTTCTAGCCAGTCCTTAACATTCTGTCTGATCTCTTCCACATTTCTTTCAGCTGCAATAACCTTATGCTGAACTTCGCCTCTTGTATTCTTGAGCTTATCAACTCCCTCTTTGAGATTTTTGAAATTGGTACTGTAGTTGTACAAGTACTTAAATGGATGCCAAATTGGAGCAGCCAACCACTTGGCAGATTCGAGGACAGGACTCACCATACTCCCAATACTCCCGGCAACCTCAACCATTTTTTTAAAACTTTTTTCAAGTTTGAGAAACGAATTTTTTTTTTTTTTTTTTTTTTTTTGAAAACGAGAAATATCCGAACGCAAGAAGGCCTTTTTTTGGGGGGCAGGGGGATGGGGAGAAGAAATCAGAAATATTAAGCAGAAAATTTTTTCAAAGAAAAAAAGAAGCTGAAATTGAAAAAAGCTAAAGAGAGAAAGTAACGGGCAAGTAGGCGCAAAGTGAAGAAATCAAGGGCTGAGGTTTCACGTTTCAGAGAGGTTTGCGAGTGAAAGTATTTCTGAATGATTTTGAGAGAAGCAATCTGAAGATGATAAAAAGAGAGACTGCGGTGAACATGGATCACTGACCTCATTAATTTGGGGTGGAAAATGGAAGATAGAGTAGGTAGATAGGTCCTTATTTTTTTTAAATTAAATATTTATTCGAATCAAAATTAATAATTAAATTTAATAATAAATTTTAAGTTTAATTAATTAAAAAAATATTTTTATTTTTAAATAAAAATTTTAAAATAAAAATAATAAAATTAATTATATAAAATAATATAACTTAATATTTAAAATTTAATAAAAATTTTAAAAAATGATTAAAATTTTAACTAAACAATTAAAAATAATTATTTAATAAGATTTATGATTGAATTTAGTTATTTTTTATAATAAAAATAGTTAAATTTGATTATTTTATTAATTTTTTATATTAAATTTTATTTTTTAATTATAAATAAAATTATTCAGAGCAGGTAGATAATTGATCTGACAAAAGCAAACGCTTTTTTCCGCCGGCGGCCACATGGCAGTCACTGTACAGGTGTCTAAACGGACTCCACCGTTGTCTGACTCCACTGCACATGGCAGTCGCATCCATCTTTCCATGGTGGGCTTCCACTGTAATCTGTCTTCTTCTTCGATTATCTTTCGGTCTCCACGTATCTACCGTTTCCGCAGATCAACCTTTCAAAAATATTATAAATCTATTCCATCCATATATTTTAAATTATATAATAATATTAATTATTTATAATATAATATTTTTATTTTTTATTTTTATTATATAATAATTATTTTTAAAATTATTAAAAATATATCAAAATTTAATAAATTTAAAGAATACTTTAAAGTTTTTATAAAATTAAAAATCTCTTTTAAAATTTCAAAAATAATTTAAACTTTTTAAATTAAAAAAAAATTTTGAAATTCTTAAAATATTATAGTTCATTCAAATATATAATTATTTATCAATATTATCTTTTTTATTTATTTATAAAAATTTTATTATTTTTAATTATAATTAATATAAATTAAAATAAAATAAAATTTTAAAAGTAAAATGTTATTTAATTTAAAGATATTTTAGATTTTTTTAATAATTTTATAAAAAGAAACGTTAACAATCGTTAGCTTAGTCCGGGGATATTTCACTCATGTATTTTCCTTGCTTTTTTATTGGGCAAAAATAAGCTTTCCGGTGCTTAATTTGCGGTGGAAAATGAAGAACAAAGTAGTGGGTAGGCAAAAAACTGGCCAAAGGGCTATTTCACACCCATAGTTTGAGGCGGGGACAAAGACCTACCCGCAAGTTTTCAAAAACCTGGTCTCTTACCCTTGGACCAAAATTTAAACATATTTTATAATTTTTCAAATGAAATGACTAAAATACTCCTTAATAAATAAACATTTATAATAAAATTATAAAATAATTTTTAAATATAAAAATTTTAAAAAATATAATAAAAATTTTAAAAAAATATTAAAAATTTTAAAAATTTAAAAAAAGTAAACTGGCCACAGCCGTCGACGTCGACGGCGGTGGCCGTTGCTAACCGCACCAGGTGGCCGTCTCCGGCCACCTGGTTCCAGGGGAGGCCAGATCGGACCTCCCCGTTGGGTGAAG